>QQXO01000519.1:0-10474 GCA_003709845.1 Chaetothyriales sp. CBS 134916
CAAGCTAATCAAAAGGAACTGATAGGGAAGAAGAGAGGGGTTCTGCGAAGAGTACTTATATCATAGAAACCCCTGGTAAAGACTGCTCCTCTAAGCAAATCTTCTTGTACCTAGATATCACTGTTGATAGTGCAATATATCCTATCGCAAACCCTTACATTAGATTTACTTCCCTTTTTAATTCAGGTAGATTAAAGCCGCGCTATATAATAGCATCGCAGGAACATCTATAGAACCATCAATATAGTCCCAACCCTCCAACAGAAGGTACTCTAATGAGTATACTGGCCTAAGGACCAAACAACCTTAGATAGCTACAGGAGATATACGAACTCCTCCACTAACAGCGGAACCAGATTACTCTACTAGAGTAACAGCTCCAGACCTAGTCTACAACACTTTCCCTATCGGCTACCTAAGCAGCTCAGCCTATAGCGCTAGATAACAGTAACAAACCACCCAAGGCAAAGATCCCTGAGCTACAGGAATTCAAGGGAAAACAATCTGAATTCAAGTCTTAGCTAATATAAGCTTAAGCTAAGCTAGCTATTAACAAGGCTCATGAAGAGGAATTTATATACTTCTGGTATATAGTTAGTAGGTTATATAAAGGGGCCTAAGAACAGATGAGCTCCTAGGTAAACACTGTCACTACAGCAGCTAGGTAACCAGATATGATAGTCAAGAAGTTGTTTGAGTAACTTATAGTAGTATATAATAATACTGAATCCACCAAGAGGGCAGCTAACAAGCTAGCCTAAATCAAACAAGGTAACTAACCCTTCTATATCTTCCTAGTAGACTTTGACTAGACTCTCCTAGACACCAGTGGTTTAAGCTAGGATAACACTATCAAGATCACCTTCCTAGCTAACAGACTCTCTTATACCTTATAAGAGGCTATTATTACAACTAATACCCCTAATAAGTACTGGGTATACTATGAGTTCCTTTAGAGAGTCACCATTATTTCACTAGTTTCCTTGATATTATTAACCTAAGAGCTAACTTACTTCAGAGCTTCTTCTCTGAGTCTACTATAGATATACTAGAACTTAGTATTCTTAGTTTCCGCTGATTTATTAATCTATAGTTTTATATAGGCTTAGGTTATCTAGGGCTTGAATTCACTTTATTTCCCCTTGAACTCGGCGAGTTCAGGTAGTTTTACTTTCTAGGGTTTCAAGACTTCGGACTACTGAGTTATTTCTATTGGGGTATCTATTACAGTTTTTCTATTATTGTTCTACCCAAGCAGTTAATACTCTAGTTAAGCTATTTATTCTTGTTGCTTAGTAATCATTTAGAAGAGTATAGAAGCCTAAGCTAGGGGTGCTCCTTTGTCGTGTTCTATTAGGGTTGCTATAGTCCTAATATCAATTAATAACTAATGAAAGTAGGAAGAAAACCTAATATAAGGGCTTATAATAGGATTAATACACTATCTACAGGGGCTTCTATTAACAAGAAGGTTTTCTTGAAGAGAAGGTATTCCAGGGTAGCAGGAGCTATTAGAATAAGTACTCCCTCTTCCCTACCCTGATCTTGGTATATATCTGCTTCTATCCAGTTCTAGAAACATCTCTGCTCTTCCAGATATATCTTTGTCCTTCTAGGTGTATCTCTACCCTTCTAGGTATATCTCTGCTCTTCTAGATATATCTCTGCTCTAGATATATCTCCTCCTCTAGTCTCAGATGATCTATGGTAGTGTAGCTTCCTGTCGGAAAGAGGGGACAAGAGTTATAGATAGGGTTGTTATCTACAACTCTGAAATAGGAAGGTTGCCCGATGTTTTTTGCAAAGCTTTTACGTGGGCCTGCTGAACCCAGGGCCAGCCAGGTCGTTGCTGGCGTCAGCCAAGACCTTTTCAGGGCGCAGCCCTTGACATGGTTTTGTACTTAATATATCCTAGAGTTATGTCCTGCTATACCACAGAGCCTGTAATACCGCTGAGCACCTGTAATATAAACAATAATAGTATCCTTATCCTCCTTGTCACTCCCCTCCACCTACTCTTAATATATATCGCTTATACTAAGGAGCTTGCTATCCTTGATATACTTCCTGCTAGTAGTCCGCTTCCTCTTCTTCACTTTAAGGAGCGCTTCTAGTTCAGTTATATACTCCTGGGTAAGCTGATATATATAAATAGTGTGCTCTATAGCCTTAGCTATCTATATAGCAGCCAGGTTTGTTGGACTAGGCGTCAAAATAGTCTTCCTTTTAAGTGATTTCTTCAATATATAAGTATACTTCTGAACCTGCTTGACTATCTGTGGTGTTTCTAGATTCTAACCTTGCTCTAGCTCCTGGCTTAACAGAAGGAGAGGAGGAGGTATTAGAGTATATAGTGTTAAGGGCTGCGCACACTTAAGGGTCTTAGCAGTCGCCAGCGACAACAAGACAGGGTGTACTAACAACAGATTATTTACTAATCCTAATAATTCAGTAAATCAACAAGACCACCACCGGCAAACCTTCCATGATAAACAACAGAGGCCAACTAATAGGAACCTATACAACACTACACCAAGATAATTCCCTCATTATGAAAATACTCGTCACTAAGTGTCCTATAAATTCCTTACTAACTAATAACAGTGGATACCCTATACTAAGAATTAACAGAACGAAGGATATATATCTAGAACTAAATAATATAAGGATATATATCTAGATTCAAGCAGAAGAGGGATATATATCAAGATAAGGATAAGGAAGGAGGGAGTATATATAATAGCTGTATTCCCCCTCGAAGGTCTCTCTTCAAGAAAACCTTCCTGTATCTAGAAGTCACTGTAGGTAGAGAATTATATCCTACTATATACCCCTAATATTAGGTTTTCTTCCTATATCATTAGTTATTAAGCTAGGAAACTCTTTTAATAAATACCCTGGAAGTCCTAGAGCTATTACAACAGACTCTAATATAGACACCCTAATAGAAGATAACTAGACAATAGCAGAGATAGTTAGGGACCTCTACTATTAACTCTATTAATAACAAGATCAGATTAACCAGCTAGAGTAATAACTACACTAATCACTAGTAGCTCTAGTAACAACAAAAAGCCCTAAACCACTAAAGGCCAAAATCCCTGAGCTCCAAGAGTTCAAAGGAAAGAGGTCTGAATTCAAACCCTAGTTAACCCAGGTTAAGGCGAAACTCTCTATTAACAAGTAATATAAAACAGAATTAGTATACTTCTAGTATATATATAGTCACCTCCAAGACAGTGCCTTAGAATAGGTTAGCTCTTAGGTGAACTCAGTGGATAGGAAACCAGAAATAACTATTAATAAGTTGATTAAGCAGCTGAAGGCTATATATAACGACACTAAGGCTACCAAATAGGCTGCTAACAAACTGGCCTAAATAAAGTAAGGTAGCCGCCCTTTTCATAACTTCCTTGCCGAATTTGATTGAACCCTCCTGGACACTAGAGGTATTAACTAGACTGATACAGTAAAAATTACCTTCCTAAGTAATAGCCTCTTACTACCTCTCTAGACTACTATTATAGCTACTAAGATACTAGATAACTACTGAGAATACTATAAATTCCTATAAGGTATCAGTAATAACCTTGAGGCTCTATAAAAGAAGGATAGGGCTAGGAACTAAGCCCCTTAGACTAGAAGAAAAAATGATCCTCTAAAAGATAATATAGCTAACTAGATAGATTAGTAGCTAACAATAATAGCTAACTCGGTGGCCCTAAAGAGGGTAAAATAGCTTAGCTGAGAAGAATTTAAATAATATAGGAAGAAGAAGTACTGTGTCTGCTGTAACTAACTAGGATACCTATCCTAGAAGTATAACCTTAGCCCCCTGGTTAGACCCTAACAAGCTAATATAGTCCAACTATACTAAGGAGATATACTAGAAGAAGAAGAAGGGATAAGTGACTCAGAAAACAAGTAGCTCCTACTAGAAATCATAGGTAGGAGCCTACTCAAGATAGGAGATAAATAAAGAAGGAATTCAATAAGTTTGAGAGGGACTATATAGATAATCAACCATTCAAAGTATCTACTATTATTAATAATATAAACTTAATATCAGTTCTGATTATGTCGTGTGGAGGCGAGACGGGATGCAGGAGGAGCAGGGACAGGGTTCAAGGATTGGTAATTGCTAAGCCTAAAGAGAGGGTAAGCAAGGATAGACAACCCCTGCAGCACTAAATACACAGGTGTGCGCCAAGACCTGCGCCAAGATCTGCAGGTGTACGTCAAGACCTGCGCCAAGACTTGCGCCATGATATCTACGATCCCGATCGTAGATGTCCCCCCCCTGGTCCCCGTAATATTGTACCCCTCCCTAGACATGGTCTTGCTCCTGCAGGACCACAAGACCTAGTTATCTGTGGTTCAAGGTGGGAGGTATACACTTGAAGGTGGCTTTGGCTTTGCTGGACAGGCGATATAAAATGCTTTGATTAGTTCAGTATATAGTAGTTAGTGTGTTGGTTCCTATGATGGTGGGTAGTCTCCCTTCCAGTGAACTTGGTATTGCCACTCGTTAGCTACCTGGTTGAATTAGATATCAGAGAGGCTATCAACCTCCTATTCAATATCCTCTGGGTCTAGTTTAAATTCTCCTTGGTAATCCGGTTACTCGTGGGGGCGCTCCTCAGTATTTGCTTTATTTAATAGCTTAATATAGAAGATAGGATAAATAGGTAGACTTTCAGGAAGTACTAGTCGATAAGCACTATTTCTAATGGCTTCAGTGATTTTAAAGGGACCTAGGTTCTTCATATCTAATTTTAATGATGGTCGGCGTGATCGAATATTTCGAGCATCAAGTATTACCTGATCCCTAACCTGAAATACCTTGGTTATTCTATACTGATCAAAGTACTTTCCTATAGATTGTCAGTGTACTTCTAGGGTTTCCTTCAGGCAGGACAAGATCTTATCTGAAGCTTCTATAAATCAGGCTGCTGTGATATCAGTGATTAGTTCTCTACCTGATTTACCTCGGAGCTCAAAGTCTAGATAATAACTATTGTAGGTAAAGAAGGGGGTTATTCTAGTAGAAGAGTGCTTAGCATTGTTATAAGCACTCTCTACAAGATCTAGCTACTCTACCTAATTATCTTGGGAATAGTTGATATAATATCGGAGGTAGGCCTCAAGGGGTTGGTTAACACGTTTAGTTTACCTATCAGTTTGTGGGTAGTAGGCTATTAATAGGGAATACTAGATTCTAAGTCTCTTATAAATATCCTTAAAGGTCTTGTTTATAAACTGAGTTCCTCTATCTATAATCAGGGTTTTGGGGAGGCTATAGAGCCGGATAACTTAGGTTCTAAGTAGATAAGAGAACTTCTCTATAGTGAGGCCCTTATAGGTATAGGGGACAAAATAGGCTATCTTAGTTAGGGTATTAATGAAAACATAGATAGTGTTATAGCTATTGCTTAGGGGAAGACCAGTGATAAAGTCAGCACCTACCTAGGTCTATCTACCCTCAGGTATAGGTAGAGGTTACAGTAGGCTATAGAGTTTATAGTGATGATTCTTAGTAGCTATATAGCTCTAGTATTACTATACCTATTGATATATTATAGAGTATTAACTAGGCCAGAAATAATCATAACTCACTAAGTTATATAATCACTCTATTCCCTAGTAGCTAGCAGTAGGGTAATCATGATATATATAGAGAACTTAGTTTCTTAGAGAGTTTTCAGGTCCGGGAGGAATATAGAGGTATTCCTAGAAATACAGGTACCCGCCTTATTAGATCTAGTCTTTATCAAGGATATCCTTATTTAGGATATTACTCTGAGCCTATTAGTTGTTAGCTAAAGCTTCAGAATACTCTCTTTTAAGGTATTCTAGGGCTACTCTAACTACTGTAAAACTTAAGAATAGTATTAACTCTAATTCATTAGGAGTATAGTCAGGTTGTCTTGATAGGATATCTACTAGATTAGATATCCCTAGGTAGTACTTAATTTCAAAATCAAAGTTAGACAGCTTATTCCGCTATCCCTACTAGTGGCGGTTAAGCTTATTACTTGAGTTAAACTACTGAAGGTTCTAATAGTTACTTAGTACTATGATTTTATAAGGACTTCCCTTAAGGAAGTGTCTCTAATACCTAAAGGCTTAGATAATTACTAGGAGTTCTTGGTCTAGAGTCCTATAGCACTACTTAATAGGTGTGAATTTCTTGGAATAATAGGCTATTAGATATTGATATCCTTCCTTATTAGTCTATAATAGGATTATATCAGAGGCAATAAGGGAGGTATCTAGTTCCACTATTATTAGTGATTCTAGGTTATATTATACTAGGATTAGTTTAGATAAGAATACCTGCTTAAGTTCTTCAAAAGCTCTCTAGGCGGCTTGATCCCACTTAAAAGGCTTTCCTTTGTCTTTCAAGAGGTCTGTTAAGGGGGAACAGACCCTAGAGAATCCTTGGATAAATCGGCGATAGAAATTGGTAAACCTAAGGAATAATAGGATATCTCTAGGTTTCTTGGGTTCTGGCTAGTCCCGAATTACTTAGACTTGTTTAGGGTCTATCTCTATAGACCCGGGCTTAATCAGGAAACCTAGGAAGTCAACTTCCTAGGTGAAGAAGCGGTACTTAGGGAGTTTACAGAAGAGCAAGGCTTCTATAAGCCACTCTAGAACCTTCTGTGTTCTCTTAATATACTCTTCACAGGACTCAGTATAGATAAGTAGGTCATCAAAGAATATAACTACTCCCTGATTAAGGAGGTCACCTAGGGTCTTATCAATGTAGGACTAGAAAGTTACAGGGGCATTACAAAGTCCAAAGGGGAGTACAGTATACTCATAGAGTCTATAACAGGTATTGAATACTGTCAGGTACTCATACCCTACAGCTATTCAGATTTAATAATAAGCTTCTGCGATATTAAGTTTAATGAACTACTTAGTATCTTTAACTGTTTATATAAGGTCATTAAAGAGGGGGGTTAGGTAGCGGTTTTTGATAGTAACATTATTAAGTTTGTAGTAGTCCACCACGAATCAGAGTCCCCCTTTATATAGTTTAGGGACAAATATATATAGGGATACTACTAGGGAGGTACTTAGACAGATCTATCCTCTCTCTAAGTATTCTCGGACATATTCTTTCTAGACTTCATCTTGGGCTCGAGAGATAGGGTATAGGCGCTGGGTAGGGGGTAATTTTCCTTCTTACAGGATAATCTTATGATCTATATCAGGGCGGAGGGGCGGTAGCTCACGGGCTTCTCAAACACTAAAGTAGTTAGTGTATAACTAGAGTTCTAGAGGCAACTGGTTCTAGAGGTCTTCGGTATGATTGGTTTAGACTATGGCTGCGGATAATCAGACTTGCTCTCTAAACTCCTCTTCTCCTATTTCACAGACTATATAGATAAGAGGATCATGAAGGTCTTGGTATATAAGGCAGGTATAATCATACCCTACTAGCTTATGATCTAGGGTATTCTTCAGGGTAATTCTAGGTTAAGCCTAGACTGAGGTAATGAATATAAGGCTGCTATTAATAGCCTTTTTTAGTTCATAGATCTAGGATAAACTAAGGTCTTTAAGCTTGGAGCTTTTGAAGTTTTACTATTTCTCAAGTAATTCTGGGGGGTACCACTCCTCTTCTTGGAGGGTGTTGAGTTCTTCTTGGGCTTCAGGGTCAGGGTTGTTAGGGGGGATATTTATAATCAGGATCACAGAATATCTAGTATTATAATCATGATCATAAATATCCCCCTAGGCAGGGTATCCTTAGGCAGATATTCAGGAGGTAGCTGCTTAAGGAATAGATACTTAGGAAGGCACTTCACAGTATTCTGTGTTTCCGGGAGCTTTGCGTGGTTTAACAGTGTTATAGATATGATTGATATCTAGGTTAATTTGATAAAGGCCAGGCCTACTAATAGAGAAATCATCTGGTATCTCAGATTCAATTATTGCTATATCTACTTTAGGGAAGCCCTCTAATTAGACTCTAACTAGGTGTTCTCGCGAGGACTCGGTACCGCAGGGTCTCCCTTTAAAGTCTTCTAAGCTGACAGTAACTAGGTCTCCTTAGAGCCTATTTCTCTAAATAAATATTCAAGAAATCAGGTTCACTTCGGCTTCCCTATCCACTAATATCCACGCCCTTTGACCACTAACTATCCTATTTACCTTTAACTGCTTAACTACTTAGCTAGGCAGTTTAGGCCTCCTGGTATACTTAGTTAGCGCGGATATCTTGGTTATATTTGTAGGTAAGCCTACTAGTTCGCTCTCAGAAGCTTCGGACAGGGTAGGGGATTATCTTATAGTTATCTAGTTGTTGGCTTAGGTAGCCGTAGCAGATACTTTTAGGGGCGAGAATTAGACAGTATAGTCTTAAGTAAGGTACCCTAGTTAGCGATATTTTAGGCAGAGATTCTCTTATTAGTAGCGAGCTTACTCCTCTAGGGTCAGCTTAGGTAGGAATAGCATAGTTTTTATAGACAAGCCAATATCCTTCCTCGGCTTATTTCTGGTATTCCTTAGCTTATTCTGGGAATCAATAGCAGGGGTTTTGCGATTAGTATAATACTTATTATCTACTAAAACAGCCATCCGCTTAATAATGGTATAGTTATTCTTGTTAGTAGAGCCTATAACAGGGTAGGAGAATAATTCCTTAAGGCGGGGATAGAGACCCATGATAAAGTCTTGCCCCTTTCTGGTAATATCAAGATTCAGTTGTTTATATAGGGTCTTAAATTGACCTGTATACTTTCGAGCTAAGGAGGTTTGCTTCAGAGTTCTAAGTTACTTATAGTGATATTCCTTAACAGCGCCAGAACTAAGGCAAGTAGTTTCAATAAAGTTAAGAAATTCTTTGTGACTATAGATCTTACTATCCTTGATTTCGCTAGTGATAAGGGCCTACTATTCCTTACCAATATAAACCTAGAATAGGTTCACTTATGATTAGTCTAACTTATATACAATAGGTACCATAGTAATTTAAGTGTCACAGTTACTTATATATTGGTTATAGTCACTAAGTTTACTATTCTATAGCTTAATAGCTAGAAGGTTCTTAGTTAACTCTGCTTTAGTAGACTTAGCTGGCTACTAGAGGGACATGATTAATTCAAGAATTACTTACAGGTTCTGAGTTAATAGAAATATACCTAGTTGTGGATTTTAGGGCTATATACTTAGAGTATCATTTTGATTAGAGTGTGATATATCGGATACCTATTATGATGTTATGATTAGGTCTGGTGAATCTTCTTAGCTAGAGCTAGCTAGAGGGAAGCTTAGGGGTGATATCTCTAATTAAGGGTTGTCAGGCTCTTAAGACTTCTGGATTGGTTGCCTTGGTGGTATTTTAACTAGGCTAGAGTAGAGGCTAGGACTTGATTCAGGGACTGGGATCTTGTATCTGTAAGCTGGGACTGGGATCTTGTGTCTGTAAGCTGGGACTAGGATCTTGTGTCTGTAAGCTGGGACTGGGATCTTGTGTCTGTAATCTGGGACTGGGATCTTGTAACTGATCTGCAAGCTGGGACTAGGACTGGGGTTTCGTGTTGGTTTGCGAGCTGAGACTAGAACAGGGTATTCCCTGCCGGTCCTGTAAGTTTTGAGGCTTAGACTGTCGTGTGGAGGCGAGACGGGATACAGGAGGAGCAGGGACAGGGTTCAAGGATTAGTAATTGCTAAGCCTAAAGAGAGGGTAAGTAAGGATAGACGACCCCTGCAGCACTAAATACGCAGGTGTGCGCCAAGACCTGCGCCAAGATCTGCAGGTGTGCGTCAAGACCTGCGCCAAGACTTGCGCCATGACATCTACGATCCCGATCGTAGATGTCCCCCCCCTGGTCCCCGTAACAGATTAATAGGGGATATCTTTATTATAGAATGATTAACTCCTATACTACTAACTGCCTCTGTCTTCTATATATCCCTTATACCCCTAGAGGACTATAATCTATAGAACAAGTTTCTGTAAATTATATAACTAAAGCTACCTACCTCAAGCTAGATATAGGTAGAAGAGTGAATAAAAGAGTATTCCTCTATATAGTGCCCTGAATTAAAGAGTATTCTATTATTCTTAGATAATCATAGCTAGAATATAACAATACTATCCAGGATATAGGAGCTGGTATACTAATCTTCAAGGATACTAAGATAGTAGTCTATAAAGAAGGAAAATATCAGTATAATCACTGGTTAGTTAGAGCTGCTGTATTCCTAGCAAGCTGCTAGAAGAAGAAGAGGAACCAAACAGCTATCTTTATAGTGAGCCTAGCTGATATTAACAAAGCTCTCCAGGAAAAAGTACTAATAGACCTAAAATAGAAGCTATCCCCTTGGGTATATAAGAAGTTTACCTGACTCTTGTAAGGGCTTGTGATAGGATTGATACACTATCAACAGGGGCGCTATGTACAGGGAGGTTTCGATGAAGAGGAAAGCTCTTCAGGACACCTTGAGCCCCTTAAGT
>QQXO01000520.1:0-10465 GCA_003709845.1 Chaetothyriales sp. CBS 134916
GAGCGAGAGATGAGAGGTATATCGAACTGAATAAGGTTTGATGTCACGTGATTCCTGGCACTCTACTCGTGTGTTGTCCTATCACGTGATCATGAATTGTGGACCAATTATCGCACTTTGATTGGCTGACACAATTGTTTTGCCAAGACGCTTGTTACGAAATACAGGCTGCTGATTGGTCAAATGCACGGTCTGTTTTAGTGCCCGGGACCCACCGCTGAAAAAACAGGGCCCCCACCAAGTAGAACTTTATGCTAACTTAACTACTGTGACTAGTCCGCATTGGGCGATGGGAATAGAAAGTGTTTGCAGTTAATAATTATTCTTACAGTATACACAGCTAATTTGATACTAATAATAATACTGCTACTACGTCGTATACTGCTTTTGCAAGGATTTTGCGATGGTGGTCAGCTGGATATTGCTGGTGCCCTCGTAGATTGCGCCGATCTTGCTGTCGCGGTACATCTTCTCGGCGATGCCCTCACGGACGAAGCCCATGCCGCCCATCCATTCGACGGCGAGACTGCTGACTTTTCCGGCAACTTGGCTCGAGTAGAGCTTGGCCATGGCGGCATCGGTGACAAAATCTTGGCCGGCTTCCTTCTTTCGGGCCGCGTTGTAGACGAGGGCGCGGGCGGCAGAGATCTCGGTCCAGGCCTGGGCCATCTGGTGCTGCATGCCCTGGAACTGGCCGACCAGCTGGCCAAACTGCTTCCTGTCATTCCACACGTACTTGGCCGCGTTATCAAAAGCACCCAGGGCCAGGCCGGTCATCTGGGCGCCGATGCCGATTCTGCCCTCGTTGAGCAGGCCGATGGCATACTTGTAGCCCTCGTTTTCCTTGCCGAGCAGATTGCCGTGGGGGATTTCGACGTCGTCAAAGTTGAGCACACAGGTGCTCGAGGCCCTGATCCCGAGCTTCTTCTCCTTCTTGGCAATGCTGAAGCCTGGGGTACCCTTGTCGACCACGAAGGCGGTGATGCCCTTGTAGCCCTTGTCCGGGTCGAGGTTGGCAAAGACGATGAAGAAGTCGGCCTCCTGGGCGTTGGTGATCCACATCTTGGAGCCGTTGATGCGGTAGCCATGCTCGGTCTTGGTGGCCTTGGTCTTCAGCGCAAAGGCGTCTGATCCTGACGCGGGTTCGGACAAGCAGAAGGAGCCAAGGGCGCTGGTGGCCAGCTTGGGCAGCCACTTCTTCTTGGCCTCCTCGGTGCCGTACTTCAGAATGGCGGTGACGACAAGGGTGTTGTGGACGTCGACCATGACCGACACCGAGGGGTCGACGCGGGCCAGTTCCTCAATGCCGATTATGGCAGAGGTGAAGTTGAGGCCGGAGCCGCCGTACTCCTCGGGGATTTCCAAGCCCATCAGGCCTTGTTCGAAGCACTGCTCGACGATGGCCGGGTCCATCTTCTCGTCCTCGTCCATGTCGCGCACTTTGGGGGCGATCTGCTCACTGGCAAACTTGGACACCGCATCACTCAGCATGGTCTCCTCCTCGGAGAAGTGGGTGATGGGCGTAGGCTGCAGCGGCTGGGCATCGTCCACATTGCGCTGTCTTGTCGTCGCGCTGATGGAGCGTGCACTGGTGGGCGTCAGTCGTGGTTGTGGTCGTGGTCACATTCACATTCACAGTCACAGTCACAGTCACAGTCACAGTCACGTTCACGTTCACACGCATGTCACGGTAGGGAAGGGGCCATACGAGAGCAGAAGGCCGTGCCGAGGAGGCGTCCTGGCCACGAAAGCACATGTTCGGCCGAGTGGCCGCAGCGGCCGCAGCGACCGCGTGAGAGTGGCCATGCTGTTGCACGACAAGTAGGGGCGTGAGTCTGGAATCGGCGACGGAAAAACAAAAGGATCAAACCACAACAACAGCTGGATGAGCTCCTGATGAGTCCGTGCTGAATTTACAACCCACTAGGCGGTTATCCCCTCGGACAACCAAAGGAGAGCCCCGGCTAGTTCAGCCTTGGCCACGGTCGGTCCGTCATCTCCGCACCTGCGAATAGCTCTAGGGCAGAGGGCACAACACAGACAATAGTACAGTATAGTACAGTGCTACTGCGTGCGAGTTTGGGTTGTGGTGCATGGACACTTCTGGGAGCCAATAGCAGAGCACAGAGATGGGACATTGCGAAGGAAAGGGCGCTGTCGAGGCGACTACCTACTCCGCCACTGAGGTGTGGCTTGCGCGTGGCTGGCAAATTATGCTTGGCGTGGCTTGTAAATTATGCTTGGCGTGGCTGACAAAGCATGCTTGGCGTGGCTCAGGCGCGCTGCGCCACAGCATGACATCAGGGCTTGGCGGAGACGGACGCTGCCCACTCACAGTGGAACAGCTGATGAGTGAGGAGGAGACTGATGAAACAAGGCGGAGGCAGCATAGCCGCCGGGCCAAGAAGGCCACTGCAGGCTATAAGCGGCAGCTGGGCCCTCGACACAGCCTCTGCGTGATGATATATCTTAGAGATACGCTCGGATAGCAGGCGATCAAAGTCGCCGCTGCCCCTCACTGCCACCATGTCGGCCGGCCATTCTGAGCCGCAGGTGCTCTACAGCGTCAACAATATCCGCGCCTATCATGTCCAGGACGGGGAGGAAAGCGAGCTCACAACGTCGGGGCCGCAGACCTTGTCGCTGCTGATGGTGCCCACGTCGTCGCCGTTCGCCGACCTGTCGACGGCAGACCCGAAGGCAACACCTCCTGAGGAAGACTTCTATCTGCACCTGCATCTGCCGCCAGAGCTGGATCAGCCGCTGCCTGCCACGACGCAGATCTACCACAAGCCGCCCAGAAGCTATCTGATTCCACGCTGGGACTTGGGCCCCAACTCGGGCGCCTTCACTCGCATTGAGTTCCCCGGCATCGGCAAAGGCGCGGGCAAGGTGACTCAAGAAGAGGTCGACACCTTCGAGACCATCTTGGCACAATGTACAGCCTTTCTAGAGAGAGCAGCGCCGCCGACGACGCACGAGACGTACAACCCAGCCGACTACCGCCCCGGCGAAGGCTACATTAGCTCGCCGTCGAGCAGCGACCTACAGCCACCGGGAGGCCGTGGTCAGATTGTCCTGGTCGACGAGGAGAATGGCAGTGTGGTGGGCGAGCTGCAGGAGGGGTACACGGTTGTCGAAGCGAACAACGTGCAGCCGGGATCGAAGAGTATGTTGCGTGGCTGTGACCGTGTCCAGGGCGTCGACTAACTGCTTACTAGCGCCGGTCGAGATCCAGCTGCCTACCGAGGGCCAAGGCAACAACAACATCATGGTCAGCAACCTGCCTGAGGAGTACCTGGCGCTGTCCCAACACCCGTCGTATGCCAAGTCGACCATCGTACAAACGTCGGCGCGTGCATCGCGACTGCTGGTCACGACGTCGAATTATCTGGCCAATGCCATGACTGCCGGCGCGGACAATTTCCAGCGCAAGACTCAGCCAAACCCCAAGCCCATTGCCTTCTCTCCTGCAGCCCAGGCCAGAGTGCGGCAAATTCACAACTTTACGGCGGGAGCGGCCCAGCTCAGCTCCAAGACGGTTGGACAGCTGAGTCGCTACGCCCAGAACCTTGGAGCCCGGGTGGCGGGCAAGGGCGAGAAGGCAAAGGGGGGATACGACGCCAAGGGCAAGCCGATCGAGAGCTACAAGCCTGGGATGCTTAACAAGTCGATGATTGCCTTCTCCACGATTGCCGACGGCATCGATCATGCCGGCCGTGCGCTCCTTGCATCGGGCTCGGCGGCCGCGACCAATGTTGTTGGCCACAAGTACGGCCAGGATGCGCGGGCGGTGGCGTCCGACTTGACTGGCGGCGTCAAGAACGTGGGCCTGGTGTACATTGACGCCGTTGGTGTGTCACGAAGAGCCGTGATCAAGTCGGTGGCCAAGGGCATGGTGATCGGACGTATGCCGAATGGGCAGCAGCTCGTCGTGGGCTCGGGCGATGGTGGTCTGGTTCCTGAAGAGGCCCTTGCTGCTGCCCAGCACGCAGACTCAAAGCAGTCGACCGGAGCTCAGTTCTATGGCCGTGCATCACAGGTGGCTGCCAATACCCCAGGCCATGGTGTTGAGTCGTTTGGCAATGCGGCCAACGCGCCTCCAGCGTACGAGTCCGGCATCGGCGAGCCCCTGCAGGGGCAGAGTGGTGGCGAGAAGCGATAGAGGTGGCCAGACTTGTAGTTCTTCGGTATGGAAGCTAGTGGAGAGTGACCAAGGCCAAGGCTTAGAATTGCCTGGGTGCATTGGGCGGCGCCCAGGTTAGATTTCGCCGAAAAGGCCCTTATGATTTATTGCATGAACTGCTGCAGCAGAAGAATCCCTGTTGATAGCCGACTACGCAGTGCGAGTTCATTCTGGACGTAGTGCGAGTTCGTTCTGGACGTAGTGCGACTTCCTTATGGACGTAGTGCGAGTTCATTCTAAACATAGTGCGACTTCCTTATAGACGTGGTGCGAGTTCGTTCTGGACATAGTGCGACTTCCTTGTGGACGTAGTGCGTGTTCCTTCTGGACGCAGTGCGTGTTCTTGCTTGCCGCCGCTCTGCACTGGCATATCCAGGTGACGGAGATGGTCTGCACAGCAATGCTGAACAGCACTGAGCAATGCTGAGAAACACTGAGCAATGCTGAGCAATGCTATGCAATGCTGCTCCCGCTCGATCTGATGCACGCTGACGAGGCACAAAGGGGCCCTCCCTCCGACTGATAGCAACCTTAGTCAGGAGGCAGATCCTGTCCTGTCTGCGTCAGTCGGTAGAAGCCCTAGTTGGGCAACCGTCAAGCTGGTCATTTGCTCCGCAGTCTCGATAAAGGACATGCAGGCCTGACGGGAGACCCTTGCTACAATACTGCATGACTTGGCAGGCGGCACAGACCGCCATTGGCTGCTTTCAGCTTATATCAAGCCAGCAGCGACCGGGGAATCAAGACCAGAGCAATCACATGCATGAGAGATCGACGGCAGGGGAGCGATCCCACACGATCAGCTCAGCAATACCGTACTGTTGTTATTATTAATGCACAGTCTCAGCTCAGAGCAGTGAACTTGCTGTGCAGAGGGGTGGTGGCCCATTCGAGGCCCAGTTGACGGCTTAACTGCGGGGGGGGGGGGGGGGAGATGGCTGGTAGCGCGGCTGGTCGGACATTTGTTGCAATTCGCCCGCTGAAATGCCCCCGTGTCATTTGGCAGCTCCGGCCTTCTGACGATTACGGGTACAGCAGTACCTGGCGGAGGGGTGGTCCGAGAGTCGGATGCGACTTGACACGAGCGAGTTGAGCCCCGAGTCCCGAACTCTATGCTCGATGGGCACCCCCTGGCGTATTCTATGCCTTCTCCGAGTCCGTGTGTGGACGACAGCGACCATGCATGTTCCCGTCCGCCTGGACTGAGAATCGATGGGTGTGCACCAAACCGAGGACCAAACCGAGGGTGGCGCTGGACGCTGCGCTGGACGCTGCGCTGGACCCCCATTTACAGTATTATTACAGTACAGTATTACAGTCTTATTATTGGGGAGTGCCCACATTCGATTCTGCCACAGGGCCAGGTGGTGTGGTGGGCGCGCCAAGAGCATTATCCTAAGCGTGGCGGTGTGTAAATTTAACACTCCCCCCTCCCCCCTCTGGCGTGTTTCGTGTGGGGCGCTGCCAGTGAGCGGCGGCTAGAATGGCGATGTGTTGGCTCTCAGGGTCGTCTTTAGCCGAGATTGGCTGGGCCGCGGGGCTGTCTGGAGACAGCTTAGCCTGGGGCCCAGGACTCCGCTGCTGGGGCCTGCAGCCCTGGCCGAGCAGAGCTCTAAGCGGTAGGCCGTAGGCACCGGTGCTCGGTGTATTAGACGGACAGGCAAGCTGGCCCAGCAGCCACTGGAAACAAGCAAAAGTCAGTTTGGCAATAGGTGCGGTTGCGGGCGCTGCGCCCGTGGACGGCGCTTGTACGTACAGTACCGGTCCACCGATGGCCTCTGTTCGATCTCGCACGCCTCACGGTCTCCTCCTCGCTCTATCGTTGCGTGCATCACCAGCCTTCGTCCCTTATCTCTCTCACTGCCGCCTGCCATCTCCATCCTCCTTTACGTGGGCACCGCCGCGGCCACTTCCCTCGTCGCCACTGCCTATCGTCTTCTCTTCTTCTTGATCGTTTACCGCCTCGCCGCCGCCGCCATCGCCGCCATCGCCATCGCCACCATCGCTGCCATCGCCGCTGCCGCCTCCACTCCTGTTATCGCGCCCGCCCACGGCCTCCTCTTAGGTCGACAGTGCACTCCCCAGTTCCTTTCCTGCCCGCAGCCGCACCGCCAGCAATGATCGAAGCTGTCGATTGCATCCGCTCCTGTGACGCCTTTCATCGCCGCTGGTGATTGGCCCAACCTTCCCACGTGGGACCACAGCCTTCGCACCTCGTCCGCGGCCGCTTCGTCGACTGTCAACCATCGACCGTCAACGCGTCACGCCGCCGTGTCACGCCGACTCTTTGACAGCTCGGCAGCAACCCAAACATTCTCCGTTGGGCTCCTACCCACGTGTGCAATCTACTCCCTTTCCGTCCTTTGTCCACGCCCGGCCTTGGTCCGGCACCCAGACGCTTTGCCACACTCGCTTGCTTGCCACTCTGCTGCACGCGGTGCATTGTGCTGAGACTGCTCTACGCGTGCAGCTGCAGCTGGAGCTCGATCCTCTAGCTCCGTGTGAAGATGTCGGCGGCTGCAGTCCAGGCTGGACAGGCTCCTCACTCGCCATACTCTGCAGGCGCCAGCTACCTCGACCAGAATGCCGAATCATACTACAATAATGTTGTTGCCAGCGGAGGCGTGTCCCTAAGCCCGAGATCGAATGCGGCACAGCGCTCCTACGGTCCGCCAGCCCCGCAGCAGTCGAGCCAGGATCACGCTGGGTATGCAGGCCATAGCCAGCGAGACCGGTCCGTGGCTGAGGACCAGTACGACGCCCCCCCGGCTGTGCCCACACGCACCTCATCCCAAGTCCAGACCGAGTCTGGTGCTGGCCCGGATCAACGAGGCCCAGGTTCGCGGCGAACGGGCCAACAGCACAGGCCTGAAGAGGAGCCGGCACGGTCACGAAAGATGACAGCTGCCTCTGCGGCCAGAAGCGGGAGAAAGGCGGTTTCTACGCCGGAAGGGGCCCAGCCGTCAGCAAACACACGTGAGCGATCCAACCAGGCCAACGGTCCTCCTCCAGCCCAGTCGCGTTCCGCGGCCGCCATGGCACCAGCACCTCTGGTGCGCGAACACAGCGAGGTCATCAACCGCGTCGTTGTCTCAGACCCACGCGTCGATGCCGAGCGGATGAAGGAGCGCGTGGCAGAGGCTCAGCCAGTCCCGATCAGCGATCTTGACACTTCTGCGCCGTCTCACCAAGAACCGGTGGCGGGAACAGCGCGACGCCAGGACTATTCCAAGTCGTCGTCGTCATCCAAGCGCAGAGACGTCCAGTTTGGCGACTACATTCTTGGCCAGACCCTCGGCGAGGGCGAGTTCGGCAAGGTCAAGCTGGGATGGAAGCGAGACGGCAGCACCCAAGTCGCCATCAAACTAATCCGCCGCGACTCGGTGCAGAACCACCCAGGCAGGCTGCCGAAAATCTACCGTGAAATCTCCATTTTGCAAGACCTCGCTCATCCGAACATTGTTCGCCTGCATGAGATGGTCGAGACCGAACGACACATTGGCATCATCCTCGAGTATGCCTCGGGTGGCGAGCTATTCGACTACATCCTCAACCATAGGTACCTCAAGGATCCTGCAGCGCGCCGGCTCTTTGCGCAGCTAGTGTCCGGAGTCGGCTACCTGCACAAAAAGGGCATTGTTCATCGAGACTTGAAACTGGAGAATCTGCTTCTTGACCAGAACCGCAACATCATCATCACCGATTTCGGATTCGCCAACACCTTCAACCCGGCCGATACGCTGTCGGACGAAATCGAGTACAATTTGTCCAACAAGGACTTTGTGCGCAAGTTCAAGCTTGATCGCCTTGACGCACAGGGCATGCGAAGAGGCGATCTGATGCAGACCAGTTGTGGTAGTCCTTGCTATGCAGCCCCCGAGCTCGTTGTCAGCGACTCTCTCTATACCGGCCGCAAAGTGGATGTTTGGAGCTGTGGTGTGATTCTGGTACGTCGTCTGCCTAAGCAGCCCTAATTCTGATCCCACACTAACCCAAATCCAGTATGCAATGTTGGCAGGCTATCTACCCTTTGACGACGATCCAGCCAACCCTGAGGGCGACAATATCAATCTGCTGTACAAGTACATCACTACGACCCCGCTGACCTTTCCTGAATACGTCTCCCCCCACGCGCGAGACCTGCTACGCCGAATCTTGATTCCAGATCCACGCAAACGCGCCGATCTGTTCGAAGTTGCAAGACACAGCTGGCTTAGCGAGTATCAACATGTCGTCTCCCACATCACAAGCAGCACCACCAATATTGCCGACATCTCCAACGGCACCCTCACCGCTGGTATGTCTGCCACCGCCCTTCTTTCCTCGCCAGCCACTAATCCTGTGCCAGTTGAGCCAGCATCCGAGGCGTCCACAATTAATCGCAGTGCCTCAGTGCGAGAGCCCAACAAGCCGCCTTCACACCAGGCTCCAAAGACAGCCATTGCACGCGCTCCGGAAGGGGTGCAGGACATCGATCAAGTCTCGTCGGGCTCTCGCCGCGAAAAGGGCACGAGACATACGCTTCAAACAGAATACGTCGCTCCCAAGTCCCATACCACCAGAGGTACCGGCACTATAGCAGCGTCATCACCCGCCGCTGCCGCTGCCGCTCCGACCGCGGAGCCACAGAAGCGCACGGTTGCTCAAGGTCAAGCCGCCCCTTCCTCACAGAAACAGCTCCCTGACCTCCCGCCGGATGCGCAATCTCAGCGTCAAGAGTACAACACGACCAGAGCATCATCCCAGCAGAAGATGCCACCCCCGACCAGACCTGGCCATGACGCTCCAAGATCCGCTTCTGATGTCGTTGGCGCTTACGGCCCTCAATCCAATCAGTATAGTGCGCGCCCGGCCACCCAAGGCTCCATCACATCAACCGGCCCCACCCGATCAGATCCAAGATTGCCTTCACGAGGGTCGTATGGCCAGCCAGTAGCACCCACCGTCGCGGCCACAACTGCCGAAGGACGTGTCACTCAGCCCACCAGGCTGGCCAAAGGCTTCAACATTCCATCTGCAGCACAACATGCACACCAAGCATCCATCGGCCAGCCCGCCACCCAGCCCATACCGCCAAGCAGCTACCAGCCTGCCCAGAAAACACCCCATCACCGACGATCTAGCACCTTGAGTGGTCTCGGCGAGAAGCTGTTTGGCCGATCTGCATCCGTGCGGAAGAAGGACGAGGAGCGCCAGAGGAATGGTCGAAAATACCCTCCGACAAGCATGAAGCCATTCCAGACCGATGGCGAGGCTCAACCGCGCCTGTCGACCGAATCCAAACGATCATTCTCCTTTGGACTCGGAAAGAAACGTAGTACGGACTTGGAGTCCCAGCACGAGAAACCGCCCAGCCGCCGTTTCTCCTTACTGCCACAGTCGTGGTCGTTCAAGTCCAACAAGGACTACGCGCCGGAGCCAACCACGCCGCAGATGATGGAATACTCGCAGCCGTCGGCTGCTGGTGCTCCCCTGGTTGATGCTTCTTCCTACGAAGACCCGCGCCAGACACGGCCGAACAACTTTTCTCGACCGCCCCAGGCCCAGAATAGGCAGTTTCCGCAGAACGTTGTCCCACAACATAATTATGACAACTACAATGATGATGCTGCTGCTGCTGCTGCTGCCACCACTGCCACCACCACCACCGCTGCATATTTGCCGCCTACTCAACCACGATCGAACCACGCTCGGGGTGCCAGCCAACCCATGGTACAACTGCTGCCCCAATATCACCAGGGCCTCACCGATCCAGGACGAGCATCGATGCAACAGAGCCGCCCTGCAAGAGCCGTGCTGACCAAGCAATCGCGAAAATACCCCGATGCCTACGAACACGAGACTGACCACCGCCACCACACTGGCAGCTCGGGGGCGGTACGCAAAGTGCAGGACTTTTTCAGACGAAAGGCCAGGGTTAGGGCTGATTCGAACTACTCTTGACTTCAGCCAGGAACGCATACCACAGAAAAGGGCTTCACACTGGCTAACTGTTGCTTCGGTTACAAGGTCTTACAGTAGATGGGGGCGCGATTCGCCATGTTGTATTAAAAACCGGTCACATTTCTCTCGTACATTGACAGGGAAGAGGACAATTCCTCTCTCCCTGATTGAGCCCTCTCGGCTCGTATTTCCCTTTGGGCGGACATTGGCTCTGGGCAAGGCAAAAACATGTTAGGCAGTCTCAATGTACGGCAATTAATACTACTACTACTACTACTACTACTACTACTACTACTACTACTACTACTACTACTACTACTACTACTACTACTACTA
>QQXO01000521.1:0-10451 GCA_003709845.1 Chaetothyriales sp. CBS 134916
GAGATACACCCAGAAGGATAAAGATATATCTGGAAGAGCAGAGATATTTCTAGAACTAGATAGAAGCGGATATATACTAAGATCAGGGTAGGGAAGAGAGAGTACTTATTCCAGCAGCTCCTGCTGCCCTAGAATACCTTCTCTTCAAGAAAACCTTCTTATTAATAGAAGCCCCTATAGATAGTGTATTAATCCTGTTATAAGCCCTTATATTAGGTTTTCTTCCTACTTTCATTGGTTATTAATTAATATTAGGACTATAGTAACCCTAATAGAACACAATAAAGGAGTACCCCTAGCTTAGGCTTCTATACTCTTCTAAATGATTACTAAGCAACAAGAATAAATAGCTTAACTAGAGTATTAACTACTTAGGTAAAACAATAATAGAAAAACTATAATAGACACCCTAACAGAAACAACTTAGTAGTCTGAAGTCTTGAAACCCTAGAAAGCAAAACTACCTGAACTCACTGAGTTTAAGAGGAAATAAAGTGAATTTAAGCCCTAGATAACCTAAGCCTATATAAAACTATAGATTAATAAATCAGTAGAAACTAAGAATACTAAGTTCTGGTATATCTACAGTAGACTCAGAGAAGGAGCTCTGAAGTAAGTTAGCTCTTAGATTAATAATATTAAGGAAACTAGTAAAATAATAGTTAGTAACCTACTATAATAACTCAAGATAGCCTACAACAATAAGGAATCAGTAGAATAAGCCTTATATAAGCTAGGCTAAATAAAGCAAGATAATAAGGTATTTTATACCTTCCTCACAGAATTTAATAGGACCCTTCTTGATACAGGAGGGATTACCTAGAATAATATAGTAAAGAAGATATTCCTTTGTAACTATCTCTCTACTAATATCTTGGAGATAACTATAGCCCTTATAGTCCTAGATACCTATAAGAGATACTATAAACAGCTATAGTTAGTAAGCACCAACCTAGAAGCTATCTGAAAACAAAAGAGTAGGGAACAGTAAGTAATAATAAACTAGGGACCAAAGGGTAAGCAGCCTATAGCTACTATAGACCTACCCCTAGGGGATACTATAGATTAATAACTAATCACTACAGCTAATATAGTAACAAAAAGGGCTAAGTAGGTAAGCAAGGCAGAAATTGCTCAATAAAAAGAAAGGGGGTATTACTTTTGCTGTAGGGAACCTAGCTACTTCGCTAGGGATTATAAGCAGAAGCCTGCTAAATATCCCTAGTAGGCTAATATAACCTAAATAGTAATACCTAACCTACCTCTAGTAGAGGAGATAGAGGAAGACAGTAACTCAGAAAACAAGTAGCTCCTATATAAAGATAGGTATAGGAGCAGAGAAAGCAGAAAGCGAAGGAACAAAGAGAGTTCGAATATTTCAAGAAGAAGTATATAGAAGATAGATTATTTAGAGTATCTACTGTTATTAATAATACTGAGTCTCTATCAGTCCTTATTAATAGTGGCTGCCTTTCTTATAGATTAATTAACTCTTAAGTAGCCTCTTGCCTAAAGCTAATATAGATACCCTGTAGGCTAATAGCCCTGTAGTCAGTAGACTATGTTTCAGGGGATACCATAACAGAGGCAGTAACCTTAAAACTAGATATAGGAGGAAGGGTTACTAAGAAAGCCTATCTCTATATAGTACTAAGGATAGAAGAATACCCTATCCTCCTTAGGTATCTATAGTTGAGGCTCAACTATATAATCAAAGATATGGAAGCCAGTGCTTTAATCTTTAAGGATACCGGAATGATACTATATAAAGACAGGGCAGGGCCCTAGTATAGTTATTAATAAGTGAGCGCAGCAGTCTTCAAGCTACTAGCTCGTAAAGGAAGAGAGAAAAGAAAGATAATAGTCTTTGTAGTAAGTCTAGAAGATATAAACAAAGTATTAAGAACCAAAGTCTAGCCCTCCCCGAAGGAAAAGCTACCCCTATAGGTATATAAACAATACCCTAAGCTGTTCAAACAGAAGGAAGCGGAAAAATTACTACTCTATCGCTAGGGAATCAACTACCAGATTAAGCTAGTAAAAGATGAAAATAGAAAAACACTAGAGGCCCCCTAGGGGCCCCTATACAATATATTAAGAGAAGAATTACTAGTACTATATAAAACGCTATTAGAACTATTAGATAAGAACTTTATTTAAGTAAGTAACTTACCTGTAGTAGCTCTAGTTTTGTTTATAAGAAAACCTAGAGGAGAACTAAGGTTCTATATAGATTACTACGCCCTGAACACAATTACCTACAAGGACCGCTACCCCCTACCGCGGATTCAAGAGATACTAAGCTATATCAGCAAAGTAAAATAGTTCACTAAGCTTAATATCTCTATAGTATTTTACAAGATTTGGATCGCAGAAGGAGATAAGTAGCTAACTATATTCTGTACCTAGTTTAGCCTCTTTGAATAGTTAGTTACTCCTTTTAGACTTACTAATATACTAAGTACCTTCTAGAGGTATATTAACTATACTCTGCAAGACTTCTTAGATAATTTTGTCTCTATATATATAGATAATATACTGGTCTTCTCAGAAGGTAGTTAGGTATAACACCATGAATATATCCTTAAGGTCCTCAAGAAGTTGAATACTACTAGTCTTCAGCTTGATATCAATAAATACAAATTTAAGGTAAAGTCTACTAAATACCTCGGGTTTATTATCAATATAGAGAAGGGCCTAAGTATAGATCCCGAGAAGATAAAGGCTATCAAGGAATAGAAAGTACCTAAGAATATAAAAGGAATCTAAAGCTTCCTAGGGTTTACTAACTTCTATCAGCGGTTTATTAAAGACTATTTATAACTAACTATATTATTATATAACCTGATATAAAAAGAGATACTATTTATATAGAACCAAGAAATAGAAGAGATATTCAAGAAACTGAAGAAGGTATTTATAACAGTACCTATACTAGTGTAGTTCAATCTAGAAAGAGAGATAATACTAGAGATAGATTTATCCGGATACTATACTAGAGAGATAATATCTTAATACAATAACCAAGGTATCCTGTGACTAGTAGCCTTCTTCTCCAAAAAGAATAACCTAGTAGAATATAATTATGAGATCTATAATAAGGAAATACTGGTAATCATTAAGTACCTATAAGAATAGGAAGCTAAGCTTAAGAGTATTAGGGAATTCATAATCCTTACTAACTATAAGAACCTCGAGTACTTCAATAAAATCCAGTGACTCTCGGAACAACAGATAAGATAGTAGCTAGTACTGAGTAAGTTTAACCCTATAATTCAGTATAGACTAGGTAAGGAGAGATAGAAGCTAGATATATTATCCCGGCAGGAGTAAGACCTATCAGTATCTATTGATAACAAACGACTCCAGCTGAGAATAGTGTGCCTGATACCAGAAGGGATAATTAAGACTAATACTATAAGAATAAGACCTAAAGGATTCAATAGACTAAGTAACTAAATAATAGAAAAGGGGCTAACCTATGATATATATTATAGATCAAACATACTGGTGTAGTAAAGGCAGCAGATACTAGTAACAGGGAGACTAGTAATAAGTATTGTAGATACCCCCGGAATAGGCTAAATAACCCTGGTAGAGGATAAGCTAAGTCAACTCTAGGAGAAGGGTAAGCAGGTTAACCCTAACTTCAAAATCTTAATAGCGGTAGTATAAGAGCAAAAACATATCTTCCTGGATACCCTCCAGGAACAGGTAAAAGTCTCTATTACTGATTATAAGATAGCCCTAGACAGCTCATTGTGTTTCTGAGGGCGGAGATAGGTCCTAAATCATAAACCCCTAAGAACAAGGTTAATCTAGGAAGCCTATAATTCAATACTCATAGGGCACCTAGGTAAGAATAGAATAATAGTAATCATGAGAAGATAATTCTTCTGGCCTAGAATAGAAGTAGATATCTAATAATTCATGAGGAACTGTGATATCTATAGATAAGCGAAAGTTTAGCGAGACCAGAAATAAGGTCTATTATACCCACTACCTGTTCCTTTGTAGCAGTAGAAGGAAATTACTATAGACTTCATTAGACCACTCCCTAGAAGCTAAGGCTATGAGAATATCCTGGTAATCACTAACTGATTAGGAAAGGGAGTTATCCTTGAACCCTGCTAGTCGCTAGAGATAGACTATATCACGAAGTTGTTTATTTAAGTATTTTATTGGTTTCATAGGCTATTAACTGCTATTATATTGGATAGAGGATCTTAATTCATGAATAGCCTGTAGTAGAGGATATATAAACTACTTAGTATTAAACAATAACTATTAATAGTATACTATCTAGAAATAGATAGATAGATAGAAAGAGTAAATACAGAAGTTGAAGTTATACTGCACTAGTAGGTAAACTTTAAACAAGATAACTAGGTAGAGATACTATCTGTAGTCTAGTTAGTGCTTAACAGGAGAGACTCAATGAGTACAGGACTATCCCTATTCTTCCTAGTATATAGGTACTACCTAGAACTATTCTAGCTCTTCAATAATATAGAAGGGGATAATATAGAAAAAGGAAATAATATACCGAGACTACTAGTAAAGAAGGGAGAAGTAATTATAGTAAAGCTATAAGAAGTAACCTAATAGGCTTAAACAGCGATAGTAATAGCATAGTAAGAGTAAGAGAGATAGATAAACTAACATAGGAATCCCTCGCCAGTATACTAGATAGGAGATAAAGTTTGGTTAGACCTAAAGAATATCAAGACAACCCGGCTAAGTAAAAAACTAGGCCTAAGAGTAGTGAAGTATATAGTAACAGAGGTTATAGAGCCTTATAGCTACCGGTTAGATATACTAGGGGGAGTATATAATATCTTCAATATTAACCTACTGAGGCTAGTTATATCAGATCTATTCCTAAGCCAGTAAGTAGGTAACTTATAGCCAGAACCTATCTAGGTTAATAGTGAAGAGGAGTACTTAGTTGAAAAGATCCTGGATAAATAGATAGTCTAGGGAAGAGGTAGAGGAGGCCCTAAGAAGCTGGAATATCTAGTCAAGTAGATTAGCTAGGCAGAACTAGACTAGTAACTAGCGGAAAACATTGAGGAAACACAAGTACTAGATATCTATCTCTAATAAAAGGGATAAAAGAGGGGGGTAATATCAAGGGCTACGCCCTGAAAAGGTCTTGGCTAACACCAGTAACAACCTGGCTGGCCCTAGGTTCAGTAGGCCTATATAAAAGCTTTACAAAAAACATCGGGTAACCTTCCTATTTCGGAGTTATAGATAACAACCCTGTCCACAACTCTTGTCCCCTCTTTCCGACAGGAAGCTACGCCACCATGGATTATCTGAGACTAGAGGAGGAGATATATCTAGAGCAGAGATATATCCAGAAGAGCAGAGATATACCCAGAAGGGTAGAGATATACCCAGAAGGACAAAGATATATCTGGAAGAGCAGAGATATTTCCAGAACTGGACAGAAGCGGATATATACCAAGATCAGGGTAGGGAAGAGGGAGTACTTATTCCAGTAGCTCCTGCTGCCCTAGAATGCCTTCTCTTCAAGAAAACCTTCTTGTTAATAGAAGCCCCTGCAGATAGCGTATCAATCCTGTCGCAAGCCCTTACACTATATACCTTCTTTAATAGACTAAAAACACCAACATTAAGTAGCTAGGTTAGATATAAGGAGTAGCTTAGTAAACAGAGTAGTATAATCCTGCTAGCCTTGTAGTATTCATCAAATTCTGTATTAATATAGCTTTTATGCCTATCAAGCATAAGCATCTAATATTAACCCTTTTGATAAGCCTTTATCTGCTAATCAAAGTGCTGAAGTTATTCAAGGCCTATCTCATGATTAGTCTAGCTATTTAGGGTTATTTTAATAACCTAGGTGCTTAGAATATAGCTATTAGAGTACTAGGCAGCAAGGTAGAAACTGTCAAGGGCTGCGCCCTGAAGAGTCTTGGCGGTCACCGGCGACAATCTGAACGGTATGGGAGATACACAATAAGTACTAACCCTGAGACAGCAACAGCAAACTTACTGCTTTGGGCACCGATCTCCCGGAACCGCTATCCCGGAAGGCGAACACTGACGGACTAATCACCGACCAGCAAGAAACGGGACTTCCTAGCTATTCGCACCACAGACAGGGCAGAGGGAAGTCTCTGCACTATCGACGGGGCAGAGGGAAGTCTTCGCGCTATCGACGGGGCAGAGGGAAGTCTTCGCACTATCGACGGGGCAGAGGGAAGTCTTCGCACTATCGACAGGGCAGAGGGAAGTCTTCGCACTATCGACAGGGCAGAGGGATACGATCCCGATTATAGATATCCCCCCTATAGCCCTCATAGACTACTGACAGGGAAGGTCCTACCAACACCAATACAGTAGTTAGCTGAGTACAGAAGGGAGTATGTTGGGACCGAAGGAAATTACTAACAGAGAAAAGGGGGTAGACAGGAGAACATATAAGGCTGCTCCTTGCCTGTAGAGAAGGGGTTCTTCATCAAAACCTCCCTATACATAGCGCCCCTGTTGATAGTGTATCAATCCTATCACAAGCCCTTATATTAGGTTTCGATCCCATCTTTATTTGGTTATTGAAATCCACTAGAATACATCGGAATAGCAACGCCTATGAGCACCCCTATAGGGGAGGGACTCCCTACCTAGGCAAACAAGCTCTATACACAAATGATGGTATAGAATAGGCAAATCTCTGCTCAAAGCAACCAGATTATAGAGTAGATAAAGTAAATATCAATACTAGAGCAGTAACTACAGGAAAGCAATACTGCTAGACTAGTGTAAGCCAGCACAACAGCACAGACACCATTGGTAGAGGCGGTAAGGCCTCTAAAAGCGAAACTCCCTGAACTCCCAGAGTTCAAAGGGAAACACAGCGAATTTAAGATATAGGTCACCCTGATATATACTAAACTAGACATAGATAAGGCAACTAAGATAGAGGCTACCAGATTCTGGTATATCTATAGCCGACTTAGAGAAGGGGCCCTTAAACAGGTCAGCTCCTAGGTCAATAATATTAAGGGTACCCACAAAATGACTATTATTTACCTACTAGAGTAGCTTAGGGCTGCTTACAACAATACTGAGGCCGCGGAACACACCTCTAGGAAGCTTAGCTAAATAAAACAAGGAAGTAAGCCTTTCCATACCTTCCTAGCTGAATTCGACAGGACCCTCCTGGATACTAGAGGGATTGCTTGGAACAATATAGTAAAGAAGATATTCCTATATAACTACCTTATAATAGACCTCTTGGAAGCAACTATGGCTATGGCTATACCAAGTACTTACTAGGTATACTACAAACAGCTACAGACTGTCAGCACAAACCTCAAGGCGGTCCATCGCAAGAGGGCTGGGGAGCATATGACCTACCTACATAGAGCTAGAGGAGAAGTCCAACTCCTAGCCCAAGATTCGGCTCTAGTAAGCAATACTATAGATTGGCAGCTAACCATAACCACGAATACTGCTATACCCTAACAAGCAAAATAGGTAG
The DNA here is from genome assembly GCA_003709845.1 of Chaetothyriales sp. CBS 134916. Taxonomy (NCBI): domain Eukaryota; kingdom Fungi; phylum Ascomycota; class Eurotiomycetes; order Chaetothyriales; family Domatiomycetaceae; genus Domatiomyces; species Domatiomyces globalis. The sequence continues at coordinate 7,514 of QQXO01000521.1, forward strand.
ATAAAACCGAAATTGCCCGGTATAAAGAAAACCGGCTTTGTATCCGCTGTAGAGGACCTAGTTACTTTATAAGGAATTACAAACATAAGCTAGCACAACACCCCCAATAGGCTAATACTACCTAGGTACTAGTACCAGGCCCCTTATTAGAAGACACTGAGGAGGATACTGATAACTCGGAAAACAAGTAACTCCTACACGAAGTCGCGAGCAGGAGTACCGAGTAACTAAGGTAAAGGAACAGAAGGAATTTAAGAAGTTTGAATAAGACTATATAGAGAGTAATCCCTTTTAAGTATCTATAATTATAAATGATGTTAAACCATTATTAGTTCTTATTAACTCTGGGTACCTCTTATATAGGATAATTAATTCTTGAGTTACTACTCACCTTGGCTTACTACGCCTCTCTATCTCTGGGGGACTAATTAGACTTCAGTTAGTAGACTATATCTCCTTAGATATAATCACTGAAGTAGTCTCTCTAAAACTTGATATAGGGGGGAGGGTTATATAGAGAGCCTTCCTCTATATTATACCAAAGATTAAGGGGTACCCTATGATCCTAGGACACCCCTGGATAGAAATGAACCATATTATCAAGGATATTAAAGCAGGAACACTGACCTTTAAGGACACCAGAATAGTTATATACAAAGAAGGGGTAATAAAACAGTTTGATCACCAGTAAGTATATATAACAGTGTTTACTACACTAGTATAAAAGGAGAAGGGGGTAACCTAAGTCTTTGTAGCGAGCCTAGATGATATTAATAAGGCCCTATAAGTCAAAGTGTGGCCTAAACTAGAGGAGAAACTACCACTATAGATCCTGGAACAGTTTCCTAAGCTGTTCAAGCAGAAGGAGGTAGATAAGCTACCTCTACACTAGCCAGGAATTAACTACCGGATCAAGCTAGTTAAAGACAAGGATAGACGAATTCCTGACGTGCTATAGGGTCCCCTATACAACATATCAAGAGAGGAACTACTGGTCCTATATAAGACACTACTAGAACTATTAGATAAGAACTTCATCTATATTAGTAACTCACCTACTGCTGCCTCTGTACTGTTTGTAAGGAAACCCGGAGGAGGCCTATGGTTCTGTGTTGATTACCGGGCCCTTAATATAATCATCTATAAGGACCGATACCCACTACCGCGGATCTAAGAGACCTTAAACCGGATTAGTAAAGCAAAGTAGTTCACTAAACTTGATGTCTCTGCCGCCTTTTACAAGGTCAGGATTACTGAAGGGGATGAATGGCTGACAGTGTTCTGAACCCGCTTTAGACTCTTTGAATAGCTTGTTACCCTATTTAGGCTCACTAATACTCCAAGTATCTTCTAAAGGTATATTAACTATACACTGCGAGACTTCCTAGACAACTTTGTCTCTATGTATATCAATGATATCCTGATATTCACAGAGGGGAGCCGGAGGCAACACCGGGAGCATATCTTGAAAGTGCTAGAGAAACTGAATATAGCGGGATTACAACTGGACATCAATAAATACGAGTTCGAGGTTAAATCCACGAAATACCTGGGGTTTATCATTGATGTGGAGAAGGGACTGAGTATAGACCCGGCTAAGGTAGAAGCTATCAGAGCCTGGGAAGCGCCGAAGAACACCAAAGGAGTACTGAGCTTCCTAGGGTTCATAAACTTTTACCGGCGCTTTATTAAGGACTACTCCTGTTTAGCCGCCCCACTGTATGATCTGACCAGGAAGTATACTCCCTTCTTATAGAACTAAGAAGCTGAGAACTTGTTCGAACTGATGAAAGAGGCGTTCATAACAGCACCTGTCCTAGCATAGTTCGATCCGGAAAGGGAGACTGTGCTGGAGACAGACTCGTCAGGATACTGCACAGGGGGGATTATATCTCAGTTTGATAAGCAGGGGATCCTCTGCCTAGTAGCTTTCTTCTTGAAGAAGAACAACCTATCGGAGTATAACTATAAGATTCATAATAAGGAGATACTGGCTATTATTAAGTGCCTGTAAGAATAGGAAGCAGAACTCAAGAGTGTAGGGGAATTCATAATCCTTACTGACCATAAGAACCTTGAATACTTCAACAAGATCCGACAACTATCAGAATGGTAGATGAGATAGCAGCTGATACTGGGGAAGTTCAACCTAGTAATCAAGTATAGACCGGGGAAAGAAGGGCAGAAACCCGATATCCTATCAAGATATGAACAAGACCTACCGGTATCTATTGATGATGAACGGCTCCAGCTATGGATGGCAAGACTGATACCTGAAGGGATGATCTAAGCGAACATAATGAGGTTAAGGCCCAGGACAGAGGAGCAGCGGAAGCCCGGGGAAGGAAGACCCGTGACAACAGAGACAGGGGTAGGGATATCTGCGATCGAGATCGATAATCCATCTGTAGTTGAAATCAATGACTTACCTATGATCCTGATCGTAGATATCCCGGGGGTAGACCTTACCCTGACAACAGATACTCTGCGGTAGCTGTGGTAAGAGGGCGAAAGTACAGACCTGGATTTCGAGAAGCTGAGGGGGGCTGTATAAGGACAGAAGCGGATATTCCTAGATACCCTCCAGGAGTAGGTGAAGGTCTCTATCGCTGACTGTAAGCTAGCCCACGACAGTATATTGTGCTTCCGGGATCGACGATGGGTACCAAACCACAAGCCCCTGAGGACAGCCCTGATCCAAAGAACCCATAACTCAGTACTCACCGGACACCCCGGGAAGAACGGGATGACAGTGATCATGAGGAGGTAGTTCTTCTGGCCAAGGATAGAAGCAGATATCCGACGCTTTATCAGGAACTACGATATCTGTGGCTGTAGCAAAGTTTGGAGAGATCAGAAACTGTCGTGTGGAGGCGAGACGGGATGCAGGAGGAGCAGGGACAGGGTTCAAGGATTGGTAATTGCTAAGCCTAAAGAG
>QQXO01000522.1:0-10380 GCA_003709845.1 Chaetothyriales sp. CBS 134916
CCCTAACCCTAACCCTAACCCTAACCCTAACCCTAACCCTAACCCTAACCCTAACCCTAACCCTAACCCTAACCCTAACCCTAGATAGATAATCAAGACTCAATATCAATCATAGCACTGCGGTTTCGGACGTTTCATTCGTTCAACATTAAGGATGCTCTCCAGGTAGGAGTCAAATCGCTCCATAATATCAAGGAGAAAGGGCTTGTCTGCTGTCGACTTGAAGCGAAGCTTACAGTCCTTAGCCGAAACAAACAGCTGAGGCTCGCGAAAGTCAGCTAGGTCAGCTCTTGTACGGCTGGTCTCAATAACGTTGTTCCAAACTTGACCTAGGTGCTGTGGCTGAAGATGGTAGCCAAGTGCCAGCTGTGACTGATAGCTGGCTGTATCAATCTGCCGTCCCTTAACTTGATGTGCCTTGGAGTCGAAGAAGGCCTGCCGAAAAGAGGCGGGGAGGTGCTGGGTGTAGTGTGCCGTATAATGGCAGTAGATGATGGGGTGGAAGATCTTGTCAAACCAGCGAGTGTAGTCATGGTCAGTTAGCGATATAAATCCATCTTGGTCGGCATCAAGGTGTAGAAACAGAACATGGATAGTAATATCATGAGAGCCTTCTACTCGACCTAGTAAAAAATGAGATACATCTCGAATTATGGCTCGGACAGGCCGTGGAGGCTGTGCTGGGTCATCTCCTTGCTGAAACATGGTAGTCTCAATATGAATATCATTTGTCATGTTACGCCGTATTTGGGGAGCAGGCTGGTACCAGAAGCCCTGCACAGCTACCGAGAGAGAAGGCACAAAGCCAAGGAAGCTGTCGACATCAAACGCAACTTGAGGAACAATAGCTTGGGTTTCTTCTTGATGTAGACAAACAGATACAGGATGCTGCCGCTGTCGCTGCCGCTGCCGCTGTTGGGCATGCTGAGGAATGCCACAAAACATTGATTGCCATTGTGCAGGACTAGGGACAGGTTGTTGAGCAAGACCTTCAGGAGAAATGATGCCAGGCAAACTGAGTACAGATAGGAACATAGGGTCGTTGAAGATGTCATTCAAACCATGATGATTATCACCCACAGCTTCTCTGTGTTCGCGGAGGCGGTCATTGTGCTGCTCGGTTGTGCATCCTTGAAAACCAGTTTGTAGATGATTGAGTAGCTTCTCAGCAACAAGGGATACTGGATCCGGAGCTTCATCTGTGCTACTGCTGCTAGCTGCTGCTGAATGTTCAGACAAGAAGTCATGAAATGAGCCTTCATCACTATCCATGTCGGAGTTACTGGGTACTCCAACATCTCGGTCTGCAGTATCTCTGCTATCAGCCACAGTACTTCGGTCTTCCTCCTCTTGCTCCTCATCATGTTCAATCTCTCTCTCTCCTTCATCTCCCTCCCCCTCCTCCTCTTCTTCTGCTTGCTCTGTACCAAGACCCTCCTCTTCAATACTGTAGAAGCTCTTATTTTCATCCTCAGTATCATTACTACTATCTCTTCGATCTTCTTCACCACTACCACTAGGAGTGATAGAAGAGAAGCTTGGAGTAGATCTTGGATAACTTGCTACTGGATCTCGTGGTTGTGAGGGAGGAGGAGGGAGGTCAGGAATAGGAGGCTGCTGTTGTCCTGGTGGTTGGAGGAAGTCAGCAATATCGCGCCGGATCGGTCTCTGCTGTACTGCTGGTGTTGGTTGGAAGAAGTCAGCAATACCATGCCGTATCGGTCTCTGCTCAGCGGAGGAGCTGGGGATATATAGGCTTGGCGGTGTAAGCTCAGTCAGAACAGAGTGATGATTGTCGCTGTAGAGACTTTCATGCTCATCTACAGGAACAGCATCTTGCTGGAGGGATGCCCCATCAGGATCTGTAGCCAGAGCCAGCCCTTGTGTGCGAAGACCGAGCTGGGCCAATGTTTCAGCTGCATCTTGCTCAGTAAAGTCAAGGCTAATAATCCTTTCACCTTGCTGTAGCTGGGCCAGGCTGGGTTGTGGGACTGCACGCTGCCTGCCAGCTCTTGTACGTTGATAGAACTCTTGAGCACGAGCGGCAGCAAGCTGGCGACGACACTCAAGTGCAGGATCACCAGTGGTCTCGGATAGGGGGCGCCCGCGCCTTTGAGGCATAATTAGACCCCTTCAGCTTGATTTCAAGGTACATGTACCATCAAATACATGTTTAAGGAACTTATTATCTGTGCGCACCCCCCTCCTTTCAAAACTGCGGTCTAAAGTGAAAGAGTCTTGGCATTCGGGGACTTTCGACGCAGGCACCGTACTTGTACTACCCCCTCTTTGAATCTCTTCTATAACCTTAAACTTGTCCAATTCTGGGAATTTTCTCAAGACTTCCGACTCCACTATTGAGATTCAGTCGCTTTCCGTCAAGACATACGCCCGGTGCATCTCACTATCGCGACTCTGCTGCACTGCGTCGGCGGAGCATCGACCGTCTCCCCGATCCCCTTCTTCCTACGAACCATCAACTCTTGTGCTCTGAAACTACTATGGACGACCTACCCGCCGAAATCCTACAGCTAATTTGTTGGCTTTCGCTCAATCCAGAACTTTATCTCGTTTCCAAGAAGATTAGTTCAAAGCTGCACCCTCTCTGTCAGTTCGAGATGGATGTTGGTCTCGTCCTTTTCTGCGACCGCATCGGATCAGAATCTGCATGGGGCGATATGCATCCTTTTCCCTGGCAAACTCCTCAGGCTGTAGCGACAGACTTCAAATTCAGCATAGATGAGAGGACAGAGCTTCAGCAACCTATACTTGACCAGTCTTGGTTTACTCCCCAAAAGTTCCGACAGCTGGCAACCCGTCTCTGTAAAGTATGGATCGACCGTCAGTGGATATCAGCCGATATGTCAGTACAGACCAGAAAAGCCCTACAGGATTACCTGGAATCAGGGTTGTTCAAAGGTGCCGGTACCTTTCACGATAACCACGGAAATATGCTATGGGCTCATGGCTATGGTAATATATCAATCTTTGAACAGGCTTCCCTTTCAGCTCCTAATAAGGCAGTGTTTGAAGTTCTATACTATCCATTGAAATTGTTTGTTGAGCCTAGGTCTCCCTCAAAGTTGGAGTTCTTCCGCCTCCTTCGTTCATTTACACCTCATCATCGGACTTATCGTCCAGCTCCTCCGGTTTCACATCCATACGCTGCCCTAAGGAAGGCTCTTACTAGTGCAATAATTGATGGGGATGAGGACTGGTTTGATATCCTTTGTCCTCTTGCTGTGTCTGGTGGTGTAGACATTCCAGTACATCAGCTGGTCTATGAGGTCTCTGCAGCTGTGCTTAAGGGACATCAATGGAATTTTATGAAGAAGATCTGTCAAGGTATTCGCCTGCCAGATAAGTACCTGGAATCGTACATAGCTCCGGCTGTGACTCAGGCTATCAGCGAAGGTGACTCTGGAGCCCATGGCTTTCAACAATGGATTGAACATGATGGATGGGAGGAGATACAGCGCGGACTAACTTGGCCAGAATGGTAGTCGTTTTTACAGGAGACTTTATTACTATCTAGTCCTTTACAATTCCCGAGAGCTAATTCGATCCGTATTATATATCAAGTTGTTTATGGTCAGCAGAATTATTTGCGTCTTTGCAGTCAGATTGTCCCAGTGTCTTAATTTTGGCTAAGACCTCAAGGCCAAGCACCTACTTAGCCTCTCCAATGTCCAAAGCCTTAAACACGTACAAGCGTGTCAGGTGTCTCACTCCACGGGCCTTTCACTTAAGGCGATCAATTACTTCTAAAGGACTCTAGAAACCGAGTCCATTCTCCTAGAGCTTCATGACCAACAAACGAAATAAGACTAATAATAGAGAAAGGCATCGCAATCTGAGTAAACTAAATCTGGAACCAGCCAGCATCATCATTCATAGGCGCATTCTCTCAAAGGAAATATGCCGGGAGCAAAGCACTATCTGCAACGCAACTCCGAAACAAATAACTCCATTCTCACAAATTCCGACGTACATTCTTCCGAGTCCCAGACGTAAACCACTATCCCGAACTCCAGAGAAGCTTCTCAACAAAATCAGAAGGCTGACGACCATCGTATTCTCAGCGCGATTGACATGTCATACAGACTGACAGGTTAATGAGATGTTTTGATTACTGTCAAGGCTCGATTCACGGTCGCGCATTGGCGGCCGATATGGTAAAGTGGTCCGTCTCGATTTTGGCCGAAGAGATCTGCTAGATCCGATGTGCCGGTGTCGTATCGGTAAAATCTGACCCAGTTACCGATTGCAACAGCACCATAGAGGACATTCGGCTGTTGATTGGGATGGTGGTAGTGTTTTTGTCGCATAGATTGGATATACCCCAGAGTCTGAGCACGTGCATTGGTCCATGCAAAATCCTGAGATTCATAGCGTGCACTTTTACATTCGACCACGAAGAATTGGACCATGTGGTGCTGTCCTCCTTGGACACGAGACATCCAATGTGTGACCAGAAGATCTGTTTTTCCACCAGAGGCCACGATTTGCTCCGGTTCAATCCAAAAGCCTTCAGGAGTGGGAAACACATGATTAAGAATCGAAACCCAGATTCCAGAAGTTCGAGATTCAGTATTTCCACTACCACTAGGAGTATTGGAAGTAATCAACACTTTGATGACGTCAACAGCATAATACTATCAAGGTTAACAGAGTATATAGTGCAGGAGAGTATAATACTTACGGTGCCTGCTTCCGCTTCCTGAGCAGGCAGATGAGACATGATTGACTTAAGAGTATCAGATGTGATCAATGAGGGTGATGCTCTGTAGACGTTGATGGTTGGCTCGTGTGCTTTGAAACGAGTCGGGAAACAGTATGGCGATTGGGGGAGTGCAGATTTCTTGGTCAACCTCTTTTGATCTCGGAATGAATAACTGAGATTCAATCCATTCCGCGACCCAGAGAGGCGAGCATCTTTATACTAGTAGGAGAGCACTCACCTCATGCTGCTCGTTGCCTCCACCATCCCTTCCATATTGGCCGACCCGCAGCAACCGTTGTTGGATCTGGGGCGGCTATAGCTTGATACAACACAGCCTTCGAGAGACCTTGTTGAGTACTTGACGAAAGGCAAACTGAGTCCAGTAACATGAGTGACATTCGAATGGATGTGAAACCAGTGCAAGTGTCTGCCTAGAGAGGGCCGGCAAATACGTCTCGATTTAGTAAGCTTAAGCGCCGACCCAGACGCAGCCTGAGTGGTTGGGCCCGTTTCAAGAATACTGAGAATTTTGTTTCTCGAGAAGCTTGGCGGGACTGTCTCGGGAGCTCGATTATGCAGATCGATTATAGCTCGGCTCGACTTCGGATTGCGGGCTTGGCGTGATACTTCCGCACACAAATTGTTAGTAAGTTTCCACAATATTCCCGTAATCAGAAGCACTGCTTGCATTTTGCCACCTCGCTGTCGCTGTCGCTATCATTACCTTTACCCTTGGTGTTTTGCCTTTTATAAAGCCTTGTGAACTGGCTTAATAGAGCCTAGTGCAGCCTCGTCGCCGCTGTGGCGTGCAGGCCATGGGTGTCCATCATATCTCCGGCAGCACCTAGAGCGCCTTATCAACTCATTTCCTATTGATTATCTACAGGCCCCTCAGACTAGTAAACAATTCCCCTCCCTTACAGATACTGAGAAGCGCCTCACAGTGTTCGCAATAGTAGAAGGGTTTGACTTCGTCTACAAGGGGGGTGGAACTTATCTGGTACCAGGCTCTGTCTATCGTTGTTTCTATCATGGTAATAAGACTCTTAATACTCGTAAACTAGAGGACTCTATTATTAAGGATAATAATAGAAATATTATCTCAAGAAGAAAGAAGGAGATGACTCAGGTACACCAAATAGACTACCCCTAGTCTGTGAGAGTAAGCCTCAAGGGAATCAAGCCCAGGAGTCCCGAAAAAGCCTGGATTCTCACAGTTAGTATACTCTCTCATGAAGGGCATAAATTAACTAAGAATCTATTAGTAGTATACCCTTGTTTAATAGTATTAATAGACAAATTCTAGCACATTGTTTAAGTTACCACAGCTTATTGTATTATAGTTATTCCTTATTCTATCTCTGGCAGAGTTCTTGAGTCAGAGGAATTTGGTCTATATTTGACTGCTAAACAGTACTATAATCTAGTCCATACAACAAGACTAGATTTAAATGATCAGAAGACTATCCAAGGATTACTATTGGTTCTAGAGGACTAAGGCTTTATTTATTGAACAAGGGTTCAGTAGGGTCTTGACTCTACTGGCAAAGTCATTAGTAAACAGCTTATTCAAATCTGGTTTACTTACCCTCTCTTAATAGCAACAGCAAGACACTTTATCTCTGATTTTGTTATCATTATTAATAGTACTTTCAATACAAATCAGTTGAGACTACTACTCCTGGTTGCTGTAGGTACTCTAAACTCAGGCAAAACCTTCCTAGTAGCTTTCTTATGGTGCCCTACAGAGGATAAAGCTTTATATTTATTTTTCTGGGAGAGCCTAAAGGCTCACTGTTTTATACCTATAAATAAGCCAGAATATCTACCACCAAGAGTTATTTTAGGTGATCAAAGTGGTAGATTAACTATATTAATTCCCGAGACCTTTCCAGCAACTCAACAACAACTTTGTAACTAGCATGCCTCTCAGGCTATTGTAAAACAAATAAGAGCAAAAGATATAGGTATAAAGAAGGAGGATCTTGATAATTTAGTTGACAATAAAGGCGAGAAGATTCCAGGACTTTAAAGGGTAGTTTGGTATTATCTCGATATAGATTCAGTTGATTCTCTTAATAAGAGTCATGAGGCACTCTACGCTGTAGTTAGATCAACAATCTTCTCTCAATATATTGCAGATAAATAGGTTCTAAAGGAGAGCAAAGTTATTGCCTTCTATACCTATTGATATATAAATCTAGGCTGTGTCTCTAGCCAGCAAGGCGAGTCCTACCACAATGTTGTGAGAGAGCTTACAAATACTTAATTAACACTAGAAGATAGTGCTAAAAAGCTGAGTACAAAGGTCCTTTCAATTATTAAGGATATTGAGAATGATGAGGCTGTTTTAATACAAAACTATCCTTGTTTAGCGTAGTTAACTGTCTTTAAGTCGCTAGTAACAAGGATAACTAAGAGGGCACTTGATTTACTTAAGGCTAAATAGGCTTAGCTAACCACTATTATATCTACAGGCCACTAGTTAAGTGAAGAGTATAAGTATCTAGTCCTATTGCGCTACAGAATAGCCTACCGATATACTCTACTATTGTCAGGGGCTGCGCCCTGGGTATGTCTTGGAAGACTCTAGTGACTGGCTTGTCAGTAGAGTACATCACCCTTGCAGTCATCAGTGGAGCACAGAGAGGCCAGAGTGGCTGGTTCAGCAGAACATCGGTAAACCAGCTACTCCGAAGGTACTTAAGGGGCTCAAGGTATCCTGAAGAGCTTTCCTCTTCATCGAAACCTCCCTGTATATAGCGCCCCTGTTGATAGTGTATCAATCCTATCACAAGCCCTTATATTAGGTTTTAATCCTCATTATTACTGTCAGTGATAAGTATAAATAGGGTTTAATACCTAATAACAGTTCACTAGATAGAGTGAGAGAGCGGCACTCAAGGGTGAGGACTATAGGTGACTACAGGTCATCTTATAAGCTCACAACTCATTGGTTTTGCTGGCGATTCAGTTCGTTTCAGCTTATTAGGCGATTTATTTCGCAACTCATTAGAATAATAACAGCAGTATACAGTAAGATACAATCAAGAACAAACTCAAGGGTAAGGACTATAGATAACTATAGGTTATCTTATAAGCTTATAACTCATTAGTTTTACTGGTGATTCAGTTTGTTTCAGCCTATCAGGCGATTTATTTCGCAACTCATTAGAACAATAATGGCAGTATACAGTAAGGTATAATCAAGAACAAACTTAAGGGTAAGGACTACAGGTAACTACAGGTCATCTTACAAGCTTACAACTCATTGGTTTTGCTGGCGATTCAGTTTGTTTCAGCTTATTAGGCGATTCATTTTATAACTTATTAGAACAATAATAGTAGTGTATATTAAGAATAAACGAACAGATAAGTGAATAAATGGACCAAGGAATAGTACACAGAGAGACTAGAGTCTAGCGGAGCCGAGAGAGGTGGAAAATTTTTTTCCCCTAAAGATATAATAAGGATTAATAATCAAGAGTTATTGGAAAGATAATAGTCATTAGATAGCCATAGATACCACACTAATAGCCAATTTTTTTCGCCCCCCCCCCTTATATTCCCTCTCACTATTATTAGTAGCCTTACTGATATTATAGCTCGGGATAAGCTATAGAAAAGAGGGAGGTATAGCTAGGAGTTAGAGGCCCTAGCTAATAGGAATCAAGAAAATAGGAGTGATATAAGATAAGTAATAATAGATAGAACAAGATAACATTGGTCAGAAAAGGAGGCAACAGGGAGATATACAATAGTAATTGTAGAAGCCCCCGCGCCAGATAAGCGAATAATTAAGCAAGACTATATTGGTTAGACAGCAACAGGGATATCTATGATCGGGATCACAGAGGGCGATATCTATAATCAGGATCATAAGAGTCCCTGCGCCAGGTGATTAAACAAATAGACATTGGACCGACAGATAGATAACTAGATATTAGTATACAATAGGATATTGAATACACAAAGGGGGAACCTGATCTATGATACGTGTCGCAGATCAACCCCAGGGTGTCCTGTAACAGGGATAAGCAGACAATAGACATTGAGTACAATGGATAGGTGGACATCAGATGAGGATAATGGGCAGATAGATATGGAGCAGCACAATGGGAGACAGCTTGTTTGGATCGAAAAGATCAAATGATTGGGCAATTAACTGACAATAGTTGGGCAATTGACTGACAATAGACAAGACGAATGAACAGCAAGGATCAACGGAGAGAAGCCTCCTGGCGGAGAGACCAGGAGCTCAAAAATTTTTTTTTGTCGAGGCTCTGCCTCTTGTATTATTGGAACAGGAAGGGAGGGGGTGATGTCAGGGGCTACACCCTGGGTATGTCTTGGAAGACTCCAGCGACTGGCTTATCAGTGGAGCACATCACCCTTGCAGTCATCAGTGGAGCACAGAGAGGCCAGAGTGGCTGGTTCGGCAGAACATCGGCAAACCAGCTACTCCGAAGGTACTTAAGGGGCTCAAGGTGTCCTGAAGAGCTTTCCTCTTCATCGAAACCTCCCTGTATATAGCGCCCCTGTTGATAGCGTATCAATCCTATCACAAGCCCTTACAACTATAGGTATTTCTTGATTATACACCTCCACCAAAGACTCTAGTTTATCCTCACTGGTGGGTTAGTGGACCATCAATTACCCAGGTAAACTGGAAGCTATTCTACCCTACTCAAGGCCCTCAACAATAATCTCAACCTAAGGCTTCTCTATTAGTAACTTAGCTCGCTCAGATCCGGCAGCAACTAGTACCTAAGGAAAGACATCGCTTTAATACACAGCTACAATAGGGAGAGCAACAAATAACACGAATAGCAGACAACCTAGTCCGGATAGGATAGCAGTGTCTTGTAATACAGGCACTACCTATTGGCCAACCTAGTGCTGCTCTATAAGGTCATTTTGTTAGGCAGAGTATCTATAGATGTTATGAGGCTGAGGCCTCTGGAGGGGACATCTGCGATCGCGATCGTAACTAGGGGTGGTGTCACTACCAACACCAAGGTCCAGTGACGTCAATCCTGTTATTCCCTCTTTGGGACTAGCTTAGACGCGTCACAAAGATATATAGTCTTAACCTCTGCCCTCTACAGACTCGTCTTCCTCCTCTTCAGGTTTAGTTTCATTTATTAATCGACACTATGTCCCTGCTCCTCTTGCTCTTTCCCTTGTCTATATCATAGTCTAAACCTCTAACCAATAAGCGAGACCTGGCAGGGATCTCCTTAGACAACCTCAATACCAACATTCCTCAATCTAGACCCCTCCTAGGAATTATCATTCTCCTGAAGATTTTCTAGACTACCAAGACCGCCAAGATCCTATAAACCAACCCAGAACTTCCCAGAACCACAAAGACTACTCAGAACTTCCTAGAACCTCCCAGAACTTCTAAGACCACTCAGAACTTCCCAGAACTACTAAGACTACTCAGAACTCCCCAGAACTTCCCAGAACTTCCCAGAACTTCTAAGACTACTCAGAACTTTCTAGAACTACTAAGACCACTCAGAACTTCCTAGAACTTCCTAGAACTTCCTAGAACTTCCAAGACTACCCAGAACTACCAAGACTATTCAGAACTTCCCAGAACTTCCCAGAACCACTAAGACTATTCAGAACTTCCTAGAACTTCCCAGAAC
>QQXO01000523.1:0-10321 GCA_003709845.1 Chaetothyriales sp. CBS 134916
TGCTTAGAGCATTGGTGAGTCCAAATGGGATAACAAGCCATTCAAAGAGTCCAAAGCGGGTTCAGAACACTGTCAGCCATTCATCCCCTTCAGCAATCCTGACCTTGTAAAAGGCGGCGGAGACATCAAGTTTAGTGAACCACTTTGCTTTACTAATCCGGTTCAAGGTCTCTTAGATCCGCGGCAGTGGGTATCGGTCCTTACAGGTGATTACATTGAGGGCCCGGTAATCGACACAGAACCGTAGGCCTCCTCCGGGTTTCCTTACAAACAGTACAGGGGCAGCAGCAGGTGAGTTGCTGATACAGATAAAGTTCTTATCCAATAGTTCCAGTAATGTCTTGCGTAGGACCAGGAGTTCCTCCCTTAACATATTGTATAGGGGGCCCCATGGCACGTCAGGAATTCGTCTATCCTTGTCTTTAACTAGCTCGATCCGGTGGTCAATTCCTGGCCGGTGTGGAGGTAGCTTATCTGCCTCCTTCTGCTTGAACAGCTTAGGAAACTGTTCCAGGATCTATAGTGGTAGTTTCTCCTCTGGTTTAGGCTATACTTTGACTTACAGGGCCTTATTAATATCGTCTAGGCTCGCTGCAAAGACTTGGGTTACCCCCTTCTCCTTTTATACTAGTATAGTAAACACAGTTGTATATACTTACTGGTGGTCAAACTGTTTCGTTGCCCCTTCTTCGTGTATAATCATTCCAGTATCCTTAAAGGTCAGTGTTCCTGCTTCAATATCCTTGATAACATAGTTCATTTCTAGCCAGAGGTGTCCTAGGATCATAGGGTACCCCTTAATCTTTAGCACAACATAGAGGAAGGCTCTCTATATAACCCTCCCCCCTATATCAAGTTTCAGAGAGACTACTTCAGTGATTGCATCTAAGGAGATATAGTCTACTAACTGGAGTCCGATTGGTCCCCTAGAGATAGAGAGGCGCGGTAAGCCAAGGCGAGTAGTAACTCAAGAATTAATCATCCTATATAAGAGGTACCCAGAGTCAATAAGAACTAATAATGGTTTAATATTATTCATAATTATAGATACTTAAAAGGGTTTACTCTCTATATAGTCTTGTTCGAACCTCTTAAATTCCTTCTGTTCCTTCACCTTAGTTACTCGGTACTCCTGCTCGTGACTTCGTGTAGGAGTTACTTGTTTTCTAAGTCGTCAGCATCCTCCTCAGTGTCTTCTAATAAGGGGCCCGGCACTGGTGTCTAGGTAGTATTAGCCTACTAGAGGTGTTGTGCTAGCTTATACTTATAATTCCTCACGAAGTAACCAGGTCCTCCACAGCGGATACAAAGCCGGTTTTCTTTATACCGGGCGATTTCGGTTTCATCCACCTATTTTGCTTGTTAGGGTATAGCAGTATTTATGGTTATGGTTGGCTACTAATCTATAGTGTCGCTTACTAGAGCCGAATCTTAGGCTGGGAGTCGGACTCCTCCTCTAGCTCTGTGTAGGTAGGTCACGTACTCCCTAGCCCTCTTACAACAGACCGCCTTAAGGTTTATACTGACAGTTTACAGCTGTTCGCAGTATACCCGGTAGGTGCTCAGTATAGCCACAGCCGCAGTTGCTTCCAAGAGGTCTGTTATAAGGCAGTTATATAGGAACATCTTCTTCACTATGTTGTTCCAAGTAATTCCTCCAGTGTCCAGGAGGGTCCTATCGAATTCAGCCAGGAAGGTATAGAAAGGCTTGCTTCCTTGTTTCATTTGGCCAAGCTTCCTAGAGGCGTGTTCCGCGGCCTCCGTGTCATCATAAGCAGCCCTAAGCTACTCTAGTAGGTGGGTGATGGTTATTTCGTGGGTACCCTTAACATTATCGACCTAGGAGCTGACCTGTTTAAGGGCCCCTTCTCTTAGTCGGCTATAGATATACCAGAATCTGGTAGCCTCTGTCTTAGTTGCCTTATCTGTGTCTAGTTTAGCATATATTAGGGTAACCTATACCTTGAATTCGCTGCGTTTCCCTTTGAACTCTAGGAGTTCAGGGAGTTTTGCTTTTGGAGGCCTTGCCGCCTCCACCAATGGTGTCTGTGCCGTTATACTGGCTTACACCAGTCTAGCAGTATTGCTTTCCTGTAGTTGCTGCTCTAGTGTTGATATTTGCTTCATCTACTCCGTAATCTGGTTGCTTTGAGCAGCGATTTGCCTATTCTGTGCCATCATTTATGTATAGAGCTCGTTTGCCTAGGTAGGGAGTCCCTCCCCTGTAGGGGTGCTCATAGGTGTTGCTATTCTGATGTGTTCCAGTGGATTTCAATAACCAAATGAAGATGGGATCGAAACCTAATATAAGGGCTTGTGATAGGATTAATACACTATCAACAGGGGCGCTATATACAGGGAGGTTTCGATGAAGAACCCCTTCTCTACAGGCTATGGTGGCCCATTAGTGAGTTTGGTCGCCTCGCTTACATTGGTCAACTGTCAATTACGCAACTGTCAACTGCGCCAATGTCAACTACGCAACTGTCGATTCTGTCCACCACCATACAATCACCGGCTACAAATATAGGCCCAGGAATCCCCAGTAATCAGCGGTACAGATATCTGAGAGCATATACTCTATTCCTACCTACTGCTACCTCCTACTACAACTGTCTTACTGCCTACCCGCTGTGTATCGCGTAGGATACGCGATACAGGGAGGTACTGGAACAACAGTGATCCGATCCGCAATCCGCGGATCGGATCATTATTGTTCTAGTAACAGCCCCCCTGCGCCCAGTATCTAGCCTAACCCAAACCACTAGATACAATACAGCAATCTAGCTTAATAAGCAAGATCAATTACGGCAGACTACCCCCCTTCCCCTTTCCTAGTATGATCTATAACTGCTATCAGCCTATTGGCCTAGTAGTGCTATCCTACCATACTTTATCCTTCTATCCCCACCTATCAGGAATCACTACTAGATTCCTGCTCCTGCCTATATACTGTAGCCTTGTCCTCACTGCCAGGATCTAGATTATTCGATAGCTATATACTGTTGATGTTGTGCTCTATATAGTAGAAGAATAAGCGCTCACTATACACAGCTTGCTCCACTATCTATACCTATTCCCAGGCCTAGGAAACCAACCCCTTGGCCTGCTCTCTCTATACTGCAATATATATACAGCGCTCCTGGTCTATACTAAGGAGAAGCTTCTGCTTGTCAAGTATAACAACAGGGTTATTATACTTACAGTAATAAACCAGAGTATCAGAGAGAGGCGATAGTCCTACCAGTAGAACTACTGCGGGAAAGGCAAAGAGTAGAGCTCTATACTTATTGGGGAGACTAGATAGTGTATATAGTCCAGTACTCAGACATAAGTAGGTAGTAACTAAATCTGACCAGCTACCTCCCTCAGGGACCTCAAGGGTCTTGTGATCTAATTATACAGCTACAAACCATAGTAGTATAGTACAGCGTACACAGTAGGCAGGTCCCTTAGCACCATATGGAAGATAAGGCTATGTAATCCTTACTTCTAGTGCCCTGTAAGGAATAGGTATCTAGTTAATATTAAATATCTCCTTATCCACTGCTATGAATTCCCTATCAGAAATTTTGTGTATATACCCTCCTAACTTAGTACCGCGCTATATAAGTAGCTAATACTACTTCTCCAGACACTTAGCCTTATATATTCCTAGTAGGATAATTATATAATTATCTATCTACTCATTATCTAGCGAGATACTACCTTGAATCTGGTAGTATCCGCGCTTAGATTTAATAAGCTCCGGTAGATTAATATTAATATAATAAAATGATGTTGAATCTCCTGGCTGCTGGGATTTATAGTAGTATAGATAGCTAACTAGATAGTGGTTCTGATCAGCACACAAGGCAATATATACCAGGTAATACAGTAGGTCCTGTTATATAACCTGCTGTATAATAGAGTGAAACATTGTTCGGAGCTAACTATAGTTGGGCTTCTAATGAATCATATATATATAGTATATATATATATTGAACTCTATCTCACCTACTCCTAAGATCAAAAGTCCTAAGATAGATAATAATAAGCTAGCTACTAATAGCTCCTTCTACTAGTCAAACATTAGTAGATTAATACTACTATCTATCTCCTAGCGCTAAAGGTTAATACCGACAAAATATATAATATCCTGTTATATCTTGCTATTAACCACAACCTGAAGATACTAGGTACTGTGCAGGAAGCGGTATAGACCAAGCTAATCTAAGGGATAAACAGGGTACTTATTCTTATAAAACCACTAGTAGGTTAACTCAGTAGTTTTCAAGTCCCCTAGCTTACCGCTGGAACTGGCTGTTGCCTATTCCCCGGCTTACTATACTAGGTCTTCTCTTAATAGACCCTTTGTCTTCATACCTAACTTACTGATAAGGGCCCGGATATAATGAAAGTATATATCCTAGTAATATACAGTATTTTGCCAGCTAGTAACCAGACAGGTCTAGCCACTGATATCCAGCTTGCTGTGTATAGCTACTTGATTATAAAGGGTTCGGACTATAGGTGGGCAACCACAGGGAAGAGCCTTGCTCTCGCTACAGCTGTCGCTATTATGATATAGATGGCGGCGCTTAGTATCATGATCCTCCGCTCTATCTATATCCTCCTCTTGCTCCTCCTCCTATACTTCTGACTCTGATTCCTACTCACTGAGGACAGGATAGATACTATGATACCGGCCCTAGTGTATAGCACCAGATTACAGCTGACTGCTACCAAGTTAAGCCCCATCCTCAGCTTCCC
Organism: Chaetothyriales sp. CBS 134916; assembly: GCA_003709845.1. Classification (NCBI taxonomy): domain Eukaryota; kingdom Fungi; phylum Ascomycota; class Eurotiomycetes; order Chaetothyriales; family Domatiomycetaceae; genus Domatiomyces; species Domatiomyces globalis. The sequence goes on from QQXO01000523.1 coordinate 4,753, forward strand.
CATCTGTCTCAGTACTATCCTATATATCAGGGATAGTAATATCACTGTCCTGATCCTCCAGGACCCACAGCTGCTTATCTGTACTCTCTACAATAATAAGGCCAGATAGTCTGTGATATCACAGTCCCAGGCGAATCACCGCCGCCTCCAAATCTATACAGCTCTTACACCACCTATCTCGCAGCCACTCTCTAGCCTTGCTGAAGTTAGATATAACCAGCTCCTTCTTATTGGATCTTCCCTGGCTAGGGTTCTCCAAATAGTCTAATATTGCTTCTCTAAGGAGAGTAATAGCGATATAGACCTTAACTCAGGAGCTAGTTACCTAGTTAAAGAGAGAGCGATAGGCCTTAATAGTGGCACCACCAACAGCTTCAAGTGAAGAGAACAGCACTTTGAAGATATCTGCGCTAACAGCACCCTTAATTACTTTAGTAGTAGTTTCCTTCTTATCTATTATAGTGCGATAGGCTTAAGCGCCCTCTCTTACCTCTGACTAAGTAGGTGAGCTACTACCTACCTTCCTACTAAACCCCAGCTCTTCTGCTAGGGTAAGCAGGAATATAGCCTGAGTACTGCCCTCCTCCCTCCTCCCTACCTAATACTCCGCACCTCTATCTAACAACTCCTATCTCCTCCCTTTATCCCTCTCCCCCCTCACTATCTACGCAAAGTCCTTGAGTATCCCTACTCCCTGGCTGAAAGGAGATATAGGTAGGCTTATCTAAGCTAGCACTACAGCAGTAGTACTGCTCAGCAAGGGTAGTAATACCGGTACTTATGAGTGACGCGCCGAGTACCATAGGCCAGATAAGCTGTCACTTATTTTACTGTAGATTATACAGTGAAACTACTGTATATAATATATCAGAGATAGATATATCAAAAGACCAGGTAGGTATACACAGTATACAAAATATATATATAAGAGAATCTATAGGTCTGAAGAAAGAGAGAAAAGGTAGGAGGGTTTATAAGAATATTTCTATATACTACTGGTTGCCCCCTAGTAACCACCATTATCACAATGGTTACCCCCCAGTAACTATTTACTTGTGTACTATACACTCGTGTAGATATAACTTATGATCTAGAGGGCACTATATATATAGTATAGATAATCAATATAGATATCTTATGTATAGTAGTGCTAGCTAGGTAGATAGATAGCGCACTATATAGGCTCTGTAAATATATATAGGAGAAATCTTACGCAGCCTCGCGAGGCTTGACCCCTGTCTAGGTAAGAGTATAATTTGATTTTGTAACTCTAGAGTTACGAAATCATTTGGCCCGCTGCTATAGGTTACACACCATCTCCTAACCCAACCCCCGCTGTCCTCCTTCCCTGCTCTTCAGTAAATACTGGCTAGGTAGGTAGAAAGTACAGTCCGCGGTGTTTGCAAATATATATATAGCAGAAATCTGGTGTACAGGCATAGCTTAACCTATATCAGAGTTAATAAAATTAATAAAATTTTATTTCACGACTCAAGAGTTGTGAAATTATGTAGCCCGCCGCTTCACACCATATCCTATATCTAAATATCAGTGTAATACAACTAGGTAGCAGTAGCTATATATATTACTCTGCGGATCTAGATATTTATATAGGTAGGGTAGCAGTATCTGTTATACTACTGTAGCTGTAGGATTTCGCGACTCTTTTGGAATTATGAAATCAGATTAGATACTTTAACTACAGGATTTCATGGCTCTTGAGGTTATTAAATAAGATCAGATACCGCAGCTACAGGATTTCATGACTCTAGAGTTGCGAAATCAGATTAGATACTATAGCTACAGGGTTTCATAATTCCAAGAGTTACAAAATCAGATCTGATACTGTAGCTACAGGATTTCACGACTCCAGAGTTACGAAATCAGATTGGACACTATATAGCTATAGGATTTCACAGCGCTTAAGGGTTCAAAATCAAATCAAGACTATATACCTGATTATATATATATATAGTCAGTATTAAGTAGCAGATATAAATTACTTCCTATAGAACTAACTATATACCACCCTACTTATATAGTCTCCCTGGCCTGTGTCTCTTGCGTCCGCTGTGTTAAGGAAGCATCCCCTCACTGCTATCCTCCTTATGATGCTCTTGCCCTGTCTACTCCTGCGATATATATATATGCTTCTGTGAATATATATACTTTGTAGAGTGTGCTCGCTGCTGTGAGTGTATACACTTCTGTGAGCACCCGCGCTGCTGTGATGCGGCGTGCTCCTTGTATCCGGCATAGTACCGAGGGGTGCCATAGTTCTGTATATTATCTCTCTTCTCCTCCTTGATGATAGTTGTCTTATCATCGCTGCTGATAGTGACATATATAGGCTTATCACACAGCGGGGGTTACAGCGGAGGTGGTGTATCGCGGGGTAGTGTGGTGGCATAAGGTTTGCTTTCCTCGATACCAGGTACAGCATTATGTCCGGTACTGCTACCAGTATCAGGTGCTGTATCCCGCTCTACGCTGCTGACACAGCTATCTCCCGGGATAGGGAAGCGGCAGAATACAGGATTATCCCAGCGCTATATAAGAGACTCAAGCGATAGGAGTGACACAGATGAAGATGCTGATAACATAGGAGTAGATACTAGGGGCAGGGTATTGAGCTAATCAAAGTTGCTATCTACTGGAGCTGCAGGAGCACTAGCCTCAGCATCATCACCGCTAATAGAAACCATGTAAATCTTAAAATGATCCTTAGTTCGTGGATTGAGGATCTTTTGCTCTGTGAATATATCATGGAGCGAGCGACAGTTAGTCTAGGTAATATACACAGGATTCTGGTTGCAGTTTGAGATATAGCTATCTTATATATACTAGCTATCCAGCTTCCTCTGTACTAGGACATTGCCTAGCCCTAAATTATGCTCCTCTTGAATCATCTACTCTACTACTATATAGCAGTATTCTTGCAGTGTTATTAGCTACTTAGCGCGGACCTGAATATACAGTCAGATATTACTGGCCTCTGGCACTATATCTAAGCTCTTGAGAAGGTATGCCTATAGATCAAGCTAGAATTTATATAGTTACTGCTCTAGTAGGGGAGATATATAATTATCCCGGATAGCTCGGTACTGGCGGCCAACCACAGTATTATAATCAGATATTACCCGCTGCCCTAGTGCTATGGTAGGTAGCGGTATCTAAGATATTTGAACTACTAATGATTGCAGAGCTGGCTAATGAAAGAGGTAGATATCTACTAGATAATCTATACTAGCCCTAAGGGCTGTATAGTTCACTACCCGGTTATGTAGGCAGTAATCTTCTGTAACTTACTGAGGTATTATATAGAATCAAAAGATAAATTAGTAGTATAGGAAAGCTCTGTAGGTGACAGAGGAGAAGTAGCTATATAGAAAGTAGCTGTAGGAAGTAGGAGAGTATAGAGATCAAGAGGGATAGCAGAGGAAAGATAGGGATACCGCTAACACAATATGAACAGCTGTTATCTATATCATTATGCTGCAGGGCCAGGATCTAGATCTATCTGTGTATATAAATCAGTAAGCAGCCGCCGGGAATCTGTGTATACTGAAGTACCAGGCTGTGATGGCAGTATAATCATATTATCAGTACCTACTTGTAGGTCTAGCTATTGATAGTACTGCGCTCTGACTTGCTGCAGGAAAGTTTCAAACTATCTAGGTACCCTGGGGTTACTGCTACCAGGGGAGAAGAATTACAAGCTAGAAGGCGCCTCTACAAGGTTTATTGTATCAATGGTGTACTAACACCACTGCACTGTCACTGCTGATAGATATAAATCAAAATCTAAGGGAGTGTTAGCGAGGTAGTAATTTAACCTAGGTTCTAGCTATATACTATAGTTCAGACTAGATAGGAAATATATAAGAAGATCCCTGCTTAGCCGGATCCCACGGCCAGGTTGGTCTGAGAAGTAGTTCTGGTCCGGCACGCCGCTAGTTGTGTAGGGATACTGTCGCTGCTACTGAATACAATAGCTATTTTTGATAGAAAGAAAGGCTGATATCTCTGCCCTGATTATAGGTATGAAAAGAAATAGCAGCACCACCTAGTCAGCAACTATACCTTCGCGAAAAAGATCGTTATTCTCTAAGTAGAGGAAGAGACTACCCTATTTTACAGTACACTTATCTCGTAGCTGCCGCCACAGCCGCTCAATTCATGTATTGTGTGTGGATGTTCCCGGCTGCCAGCAGGAATCAAGAATTATATCAGTGCTTGGTATAGGACTGCTGTTGTTCCTTATGTCTAAGGTAGCCTGCCAGCGGTGTAGTATACAGTGGAAAGTAACCATGAGAAGTACTTCTGAGCCTTTATCTGTTCGTAGATATTGTGGGCAGGTATTGTAGTATTGGATAGCCTTCAGATATTGATAGGTAATACTGAACTACAGGTGATTTGTATTACCACAGTAGAGCCACATCACCTTGCGAGTATGTGTATCTACTGCACTGTAGATTTGGAATCCGAAGCGAGCCAGCTTGTCATGTCTATTAGCTGACCAGATATAGTCGCGACTAGGTGTAATAAATGGCCTTCTCTAGATATGTCTGTGATGTGGTGATTGAGCTATGTAGCCCTCAGGGTCTAGCTGTTGTAGAATAGACTGGATATCATTTCGCCTTGCAGGAAAGCCACTAACAATCTGTAGATATGTGTATGCCCATCTTGCACCATATGTATGTCCCGGACCCTCATGTAGCATTGATTGAACTTGCTGTTGTGTAGCAGCTTTATGATCCTGCCTCTTGTCTTGCTGTCTCTCACGGTGTATCCAGCCATGCTGCTTGCGGATTGTATAGATCTGCCACTTAGAGGGCTGTAAGCTGTGCTCCTGGGTAATCTTGTTTGCAATCTCGCTGTCGCTCAGGAAGGTATGATGATAGAGGTGATCAACATAGCAGATTAGCTCACTAGTAATCTGCTGTTGTGTATGCTTTTGAATCCCATAACTCTGAAGTCTGTGCTTCAGTGCTGTGCTACCGATAATAACTCCCTGCTGCTCTAGACCATGGAGTAGCTGCTTTGTGGTGTAAGTTGCGCCATATTGCTGCAGATAAGATAAAATGACATCCTCTCGGGCGCTATTCTGCATTGTGTGTATGTGATATGTATGGTCTTCTGAGGCTGGCCCAGCTGAGCCAGCTGGGCACCCCTATCCCGGGATTTGCAGTTGACATTGGCGCAGTTGACATTTGTGCAGTTGACAGTTGCGCAATTGACAGTTGACCAATGTAAGCGAGGCGACCAAACTCACTAATGGGCCACCATAACAGGCAAGGAGCAGCCTTATATGTTCTCCCGTCTACCCCCTTTTCTCTGTTAGCAATTTCCTTCGGTCCCAACACACTCCCTTCTGCACTTAGCCGACTACTGCATTGGTGCTGGTAGGACCTTCCCGTCAGTAGTCTATGAGGGCTATAGGGGGGACATCTGCGATCGGGATCGTATTCCTCTGCCCCATCAATAGTGCGACGACTTCCCTCTGCCCCGTCGATAGTGCGAAGACTTCCCTCTGCCCCGTCGATAGTGCGAAGACTTCCCTCTGCCC
>QQXO01000524.1:0-10317 GCA_003709845.1 Chaetothyriales sp. CBS 134916
TATTAAAATAGTTCTATTTTTAGAAGTATTTTCTATAATAACCTGAAGTAAATTAGACTTGCTATATAAGCCCACAGTAAGTCAGATATACTGTGTAAGCCCAGTATGTCAAAGTACAGCAGTTTGCCTATTTGAGCCCAGGGGACCCCTGGGCTCTCAGGGCTTGGCGGAAAAAAACTATGATGGAATCACAGGGTTAAACTTGCTCAGTACTAGCTACTATCTTATCTGTTGTTCCGAGAGTCACTGGATTTTATTGAAGTACTTAAGGTTCTTATAGTTAGTAAGGATTATGAATTCCCTAATACTCTTAAGCTCAGCTTCCTATTCTTACAGGTACTTAATGATTACCAGTATTTCCTTATTATAGATCTTATAATTATATTCTGCTAGGTTATTCTTTTTAGAGAAGAAGGCTACTGATTATAGGATACCTTAGTTATTGTATTAAGATATTATCCCTCTAGTGTAGTATCTAGATAAATCTATCTCTAGTATTATCTCCCTTTCTAGATTAAACTACACTAGTACAGGTACTATTATAAATACCTTCTTCAGTTTCTTGAATACCTCTTCTATTTCTTGGTTCTATATAAATAGTATCCCTTTTTATATTAGGTTATATAATAGTATAGTTAGTTATAAATAGTCTTTAATAAACTACTAATAGAAGTTAGTAAACCCTAGGAAGCTTTGGATTCCTTTTATATTCTTAGGTACTTTCTATTCCTTGATAGCCTTTACCTTCTCGGGATCTATACTTAGGCCCTTCTCTATATTAATAATAAACCCGAGGTATTTAGTAGACTTTATCTTAAATTTGTATTTATTGATATCAAGCTGAAGACCAGTAATATTCAACTTCTTAAGGACCTTGAGGATATATTCGCGGTGTTATACCTAACTATCTTCTGAGAAGATCAGTATATTATCTATATATATAGAGATAAAATTATCTAAGAAGTCTTGCAGAGTATAGTTAATATATCTCTAGAAGGTACTTAGTGTATTAGTAAGTCTAAAAGGGATAACTAACTATTCGAAGAGGCTAAACTAGGTATAGAATATAGTTAGCTACTCGTCTCCTTCTGTGATCTAAATCTTATAAAATACTATAGAGATATTAAGCTTAGTAAACTATTTTGCTTTGCTGATATAGCTCAGTATCTCTTGAATCTATGGTAGGAGATAGCGGTCTTTATAGGTAATCATATTTAGGGCGTAGTAATCTATACAGAACCTTAGTCCTCCTCTAGGTTTTCTTATAAATAAAACTAGAGCTACTATAGATAAGTTACTTACTTAAATAAAGTTCTTATCTAATAGTTCTAATAGTGTTTTATATAGTACTAGTAATTCTTCTCTTAATATATTGTATAGGGGCCCCTAGGGGGCCTCTAGTATTTTTCTATTTTCATCTTTTACTAGCTTAATCTAGTAGTTAATTCCCTAGTGATAGGGTAGTAATTTTTCTGCTTCCTTCTGTTTGAATAGCTTAGGGTATTATTTATATACCTATAGGGGTAGCTTTTCCTTCAGGGAGGGCTAGACTTTGGTCCTTAATACTTTGTTTATATCTTCTAGACTTACTATAAAGACTATTACCTTTCTTTTCTCTCTTCCTTTATAAGCTAGTAGCTTAAAGGTTGCTATACTCACTTATTAATGACTATACTAGGGCCCTACCCTATCTTTATATAGTATTATTCTAGTATCCTTGAAGATTAAAGCACTAGCTTCTGTATCTTTAATTATATGGTTAAGCCTTAACTATAGATACCTAAGGAGGATAGGGTATTCTTCTATCCTTAGTACTATATAGAGGTAGGCTTTCTTAGTAACCCTTCCTCCTATATCTAGTTTTAAGGTTACTACCTCTGTTATAGTATCCCCCGAAACATAGTCTACTAACTACAGGGCTATTAGTCTACAAAGTATCTATATTAGCTTCAGATAAGAGGCTACTCAAGAGTTAATTAATCTATAAGAAAGGTAGCTACTATTAATAAGGACTAATAGAGACTCAGTATTATTAATAATAGTAGATACTCTAAATAGTCTATCTTCTATATACTTCTTCTCGAAATATTCAAACTCTCTTTATTCCTTCACTTTCTGCTTTCTCTACTCCTATACCTATCTTTATACAGGAGCTACTTATTTTCTAAGTCACTATCTTCCTCTATCTCCTCTACTAGAGATAGGTTAGATATCGCTATTTAGGTTATATTAGCCTACTAGAGATATTTAGCAGACTTCTGCTTATAGTCCCTAGCGAAGTGGCTAGGTTCCCTACAGCAAAAGTAATACCCCCTTTCTTTTCATTAAGTAATTTCTGCCTTACTTACCTACTTAGCCCTTTTTATTACTATATTAGCTGTAGTGATTAGTTACTAATCTATAGTATCCCCTAGGGGTAGGTCTACAGCAGCTATAGGCTACTTACCCTTTGGTCCCTAGTTTATTATTACTTACTGTTCCCTACTCTTTTGTTTTTAGATAGCTTCTAGGTTAGTACTCACTGACTATAGCTGTTCACAGTACCTCTTATAGATATCTAGGACTATAAGGACTATAGTTACCTCCAAGATATTAGTAGAGAGATAGTTATAAAGGAATATCTTCTTTACTATATTATCCTAGGTAATCCCTCCTGTATCAAGAAGGGTCCTATTGAATTCTATGAGGAAGATATAAAATACCTTATTATCTTACTTTATTTAGCCTAGCTTATATAAGGCTTATTCTACTAATTCCTTATTATTATAGGCTATCTTGAGTTATTATAGTAGGTTACTAACTATTATTTTACTAGTTTCTTTAATATTATTAACCTAAGAGCTAACTTACTCTAGAGCTCTTTCTCTGAGTCTACTATAGATATACTAGAACTTAGTATTCTTAGTTTCCGCTGATTTATTAATCTATAGTTTTATATAGGCTTAGGTTATCTAGGGCTTAAATTCACTTTATTTCCTCTTAAACTCAGTGAGTTTAGGTAGTTTTGCTTTCTAGGGTTTTAAGACTTTAGACTACTAAGTTATTTCTATTAGGGTATCTATTATAGTTTTTCTGTTATTATTTTACCTAAGTAGTTGATACTCTAGTTAAGCTATTTATTCTTATTGCTTAGTAATCATTTAGAAGAGTGTAGAAGCCTAAGCTAGGGGTGCTCCTTCATTATGTTCTATTAGGGTTACTATAGTCCTAATATCAATTAATAACTAATGAAAGTAGGAAGAAAACCTAATATAAGGGCTTATAACAGGATTAATATACTATCTATAGGGGCTTCTATTAATAAGAAGGTTTTCTTAAAGAGAAGGTATTCTAGGGTAGCAGGAGCTACTAGAATAAGTACTCCCTCTTCCCTACCCTGATCTTGGTATATATCCGCTTCTATCTAGTTCTAGAAATATCTCTACTCTTCTAGATATATCTTTATCCTTCTAGGTGTATCTCTACCCTTCTAGGTATATCTCTGCTCTTCTGGATATATCTCTGCTCTAGATATATCTCCTCCTCTAGTCTCAGATAATCTATAGTGGTATAGCTTCCTATCGGAAAGAGGGGACAAGAGTTGTGGATAGGGTTATTGTCCACAACTCTGAAATAGGAAGGTTACCCGATGTTTTTTGTAAAGCTTTTATATAGGCCTACTGAACCCAGGGCCAGCCAGGTCATCGCTGGTGTCAGCCAAGACCTTTTCAGGGCGCAGCCCTTGACACTATACCAGGATTAAGATTAGTATAGATATATAAATCAGTCTAGAACTACTAGTATACCCCTAGCTCTGCTAAATTAGGATATAGTGGTAGTACTATCCTAGGATTAGTATAGGCTGGGGGATCATACTCTTGATTATGCTGTGCTCTGACCTGCTATAGGAAGGTATTATATCAGCCAGGTATAGTAGGTTTAGCACTAGGTTAGGAGAAGAACTATAAGCTTGATAGTGGGTATATAAGATATATTATATCAAGTGTTTACTAATACTACTATACTATTGTATCTAATAGATATATATTAAAATCTATAATTATATTAGCTTAGGGGTAACTAGTTAAGTGACCACAGATATAAGTTAGTGTACTATAGTCCAGACTTAACTGAAATAGTACCAGTAGATCCTGGTTTAGCCTGATTCCCTGGCTTCTCTCCCTAGAGAAGTAGTTCTGATTAGGTACACTATATATTGTGAAGGGGTGTTATAGCTACTATTGAATATAATAGCTGTTTTTCACTGTCAGAAATACTGATATTTCTATCCTAATAAGAGGTATAAAAATAAATAGCAGTATAACTTGGTCAGGAACTGAGCCCTCATAAAATAGGTTATTATATTCTATATAGAGAAAGAGGGTACCCTACTTTGCTGTACACTCTTTATATAGCTGGTATCATAGTCACTCAATTCATATATTATATATAGATATTCCTGGTTACTAGTATATATCTAGGATAGTACTAAGGCTTAGTACAGGACTGTTACTATTCTCAGCCTATAAGGTTGTATACAAGTAGTGTAGTAAGCAGTGAAATATAACTATTAGCAGGGTTTCTGAGCCCTTATTAGTTTATAGGAATTACAGGTAAATATTGAAGTACTGTATAGCTATAAGGTATTAATGTGAGGGTTTGTGATAGGATGTATTGCACTATCAACAGTGACGTCTAGGTACAAGAAGATTTGCTTAGAGGAGTAGTCTTCACCAGGGGTTTCTATGATATAAGTACTCTTTGTAGAACCCCTCTCTTCTTCCCTATCAATTCCTTTTGATTAGCTTAAGTTTTCAGGTTCTCTATCCTTATAGAGTACTTACAATCTCTGGGATAAATCGGGTCCTCTGGGTTCTGTAGCTTCTCCTAGTGCTGATATTAGTATTTGGCTTCCTGTAGTAGGTTTCTAACCAGAGGATATAGGAAGAAGAAAATATGAATTTTCATTGTCTTGCGGAATAGAGCGGTACCCAAAAGGGATGTTTACCGGGGGCTTGGCGTAGATGTATAATCAACAGCTTGGCGGTGATATCTGCGATCAATGGCTTGGTAGGGATATCTATGATCGGGATCTCATTGTCACTGGCGCTAGCCAAGACTTCCTAAGGGTACACAGCCCTTAATATTACCCCCCCCTCTCGCTGATTGAGGTATATATCCAGTGCTTCTGTTTTGGCTAGGTTCTCGGCAGGTTACTAGTCTAGTTCAGTATACCTATACTATTTTACTAGGTATTCTAGTTATATCCTTCTTCCCCTGGTCTATTTCGTTTGTTTGTCCAGGATTACTTTAACTCAGTATTCTTCCTTACCCTCTATTAATATTAGTTCTGGTTATAAGTTATCTATATATTGGCTTAGGAATAGGTCTATTACTACTGGTTAGAGTAGGTTAATATTAAAGATATTGTGGATCCCTCTAGGTATATCTAGGCGATAACTATGTAGTCTAATCACTTCTATTACTGTATATTTTGAGGACTATGAGCTTAGCTTCTTGCTTAGTCTGGTTGTTTTTATGTTCTGGATATCTAACTATACCTTGTTGCCTACCTTGTATACAGGAGATATATTCCTATATCGATCTACTTGTTGTTCCTGTCTCTGCTGAGCCCTGGCTATTGCTATTTATGCCTATTCTACTGCCTCTTATATTTTGGTTATAATCTTGTTACCCTTTGTCACTGGCGAAGCTAGCAGTGATTCCTCCTTCAGCAGGTTATTAAACAGCCTAAAAGGTTCGAGGTGATACCTATATAACAGGAAGAATAGTGAGAGCCCTATAGTTAATAACTCTCTTCTATTGAGTACTAACTAGATTATAGGTAACATTATAGACTAATTGTCCTGCTTGAAGTTTACCCACTACCGCAGCAATATCTCAACTTCTGTATTGGTTTGTTCTGTCTGTCTATTGGTCTCCGGGTAGTAGGCTGTAGAGAGGCGCTGTCTAATACCTAGTAAGTAGTATACCTATATCTATATAGTGCTTACAAACTAGGCTCCTTGGTCTGATATGATCACTGATGGTGTGCCGTGAAATCAATAGAAGGTATAGATAAATACCTTCGCTATATAGTCAATATCTATTGATTAGCAAGGTTCCAGGATAATACCCTTCCCTAGTTAGTCTATGATCACCAGGATATTGGTGTTTCCTTAGCTGTCCGGCAGAGGGCCTATGAAGTCCATGGCTATCTCGCGCTACTGCTGTAATAGTACTAGTAGTGGTCTAAGTAGGCCTTGCTTTCGGTCCCTCTATACCTTAACTCTGCCACAGACATTGTAGTTACAGACAAATTACTGGATATCTTTCTCTATATTGGGCCAGAAGAAGTATTGTCTCATGATTCCTGTCATACTATTCTTGCCGGGGTGACCTATAATAGTTGAATTGTGGATCTCTTGTATCAGGGTAGTTCGCAATGGCTCGTGGTCTGGTACCTATCTCCTACTTCTGAAGAGCAAGGATCTATCTAGGGTGAGTTGGCAGTCTACAATTAAGACCCTTACTAGTGCTTGTAGATTTACTGGAAAGGTTTGTTCTCTCTCCTGGACTGCTTCTACTAGGCCTCTAAAGACCTGGTCAGCTTATTTTCCTGCTTCCCAGAGTTCCTTCAGGGTCTCTTCTGTTAATAAGCCTATACCTAAGATATCTATAATCTTGATTATAGATTTGTTTACAATCCTGATTATAGATGTCCCTGCTTCTGGCCTATACTGTCCTGCTGTCCCTAGACTGTCTTCTAGGGGGGTCTAATCTACAATATATATTGCCCTCTTTGTGGTTTAGGTTCCTTCTGATCCCTGATATATATTGTAGGATAACCCCCTAGCCCGCCTCCCTGAGTATAGTTATATAGTGTTTACCTGTATTATCCCTTCTGGGATAAGCCTTACTGTACAGAGTTGGAGCCGGTTATCTTCTTGTGTAGTTAGTAGATCCTGTTCTCTATGCGACAGTATATCTAGCTTCTGTCCTTAAGAAGCGGGTCTATACTTAATTATAGGTAAGAATTTGCTTAAGATAAGTTACCAGTGTATTTACTGTTCTGTCAGCCTCTGAACTTTATTAAAGTACTCTAGGTTCTTATGGTCAGTAAGTATTGTGAATTAGCCTATACTCTTTAGTTCCGCTTCCTATTCTACTAGGTATTTAATGATGGCTAGTATCTCCTTATTATAGATCTAGTAGTTATATTCAGCTGGGTTGTTTTTCTTAGAGAAGAATACTACTAGGTGTAGAACTCCCTTATCATTATACTGAGATATGATCCCTCCTGTGTAGTACCCAGATATATCAGTCTCGAGCACTATCTCTTAGTCTGGGTTAAACTAAGCTAGGACTAGTGCTGATATAAAGGTATTCTTTAATACCTAGAATACTTCTTTAGCTTTTAGGTTCTAAGAGAATGATATATCCTTCTTAGTTAGGGTATATAAGGGCGCTGTAAGCTTCAAGTAGTCCTTAATGAATTATTAGTAGAAGTTAGTGAAGCCTAGGAAGCTTATCACACCCTTTGCTGTCCGGGGGGCCTACTATTCCTTAATAGCCTCTACCTTCTTTAGGTCTATACTCAGTCCTTATCCTGCCTTAATAATAAACCTAAGGTACTTAGTTAACTTAACCTCGAACTCATACTTATCTATATCTAGTAGTAGGCCTACCTTCTCTAGCTTTTCTAGTACTAACCTTGTGTATTCCCTGTGCTGCTTATAGCTTCTATTAGTGAATATCAGTATATTATCTATATAAGCCGAGATAAAGTTGTCCAGGTATTCTTGTAGGGTACTATTAATATACTGTTGGAAGGTACTAGGTATATTAGCTAGTCTAAAAGGGATAACTAGCTATTCAAAGAGACTAAATCAGGTCCTGAATACAGTAAGCTATTTATCCCCTTCTATAATACAGATCTTATAGAATACTGCTGTTATATTAAGTTTCGTAAACCACTTTGCCTTACTTATATAGTTTAGTGTTTCTCTGATCAGAGGTAGAGGGTACTAATCCTTCTTAGTGATCTTGTTGAGGGCTTAGTAGTTGTAGCAGAAGCATAGTCCTCCCCCAGGTTTCTTAGTGAACAGTACAGGGGCTGCCGTAGGGGAGTTATTTACTCTGATGAAGTTCTTATCTAATAACTTCATAAGTATCTTTTGTAGGACCAGCAGTTCATCACAAGACATGCTGTATAGCGGCCCCTATGGTACTCTAGGTATCTATCTATTCAAGTCCTTCTCTAGTTCGATCTAGTGGTTGATTCCTGGTTGACAGGGTGGGAGCTTGTTAGCCTTGTCTTTACTGAAGAGTAGGCTAAACCTTTTGTATACCCAGGGAGATAGTTTAGTCTTCAGGTCTATTGGTGTTTTATCCAAGAGGGCTTTGTTGATATCAGCAAGACTTACTGTAAAAACCTGAGTCTTACCCTTATCTCTTCTCCTCTAGTAGCTTGCTATAAAGATAGCTACCCCAATCTATTGGTGGTTATATTTATACTTACCTTCTTTATGTACAATTATTCCTGTATCCTTGAAGGTCAAGGTACCCTCTGATATATCCTGGATAGCATTGTTATATTCTAACCAGGACTAGCCCAGAATAATGGTGTATTCCTGGATCCATAGTACTATATAGAGGAATACCTTTTTGTTCACCCTTCCTCCAATATCTAATTCAAGGTAGACAGCTTCTTTGATATAGTTTATAGCTATATTTTTAATGGATTATAGTCCTCTTAGGCTATAGGGGATACACAGTAGTTAGAGATATCAAGTAGTATAGGAATTAATCAGGCCATAGTAAAGGCAACCCCTATCAACTAAGGCTGATATAGAGGATATTCTATTAATAACTATGGATACCTTGAATAGGCGATCATTTATCTGTCTTCTCTCAAACTTATCAAATTCTCTTCTTAACTATCTCTAATCTGGTATACACTCCTACCGGCGGTTTCTAGCAGGAGCTACTTGTTTTCTGAGTCCCCTAAGTTATCTAAGTCTTCATTATCCTCTTCCTTTTCATCATGATAGCAGTAAGGGCGGGCTATGCTGACTTGTTGAGGCTTGATAGCAGTGTTAAGTTCACACTAAGGCACTATATACCCCTTCTTACCACAACAGATATATTGTTTGTTCCTACAGTGTTGGTTAAGTTCCTCCTTGCTTAGTCATCTTACCCGCTTCCGTGGCGCTGCTGAGTTTGCTGTTGTTGTCGGTTACTAATCTATTTGATTAGTATTATCTGTTTACTAGGGGTCACTTTGTTAATTTCCCCAGGGTATAAAGGCCTTTCCTACCTTCTTCTTCTACAGAGTTTCTAGGTTTATACTGACTCTCTGAAGGAACTTATAGTATACCCAGTACTTATTAGGGATATTAGTTACAACAATAGCCTCTTGTAAGGTATAAGAGAGTCCGTTAGCCAGGAAGGTGATCTTGATAGTGTTATCCCAGCTTGAACCACTGGTGTCTAGGAGAGTCCAGTCAAAGTCTGCTAGGAAGATATAGAAGGGTTAGTTACCTTGTTTGATTTGGGCTAGCTTATTAGCTGCCCTCTTAGTAGATTCGGTATCATTATATACCGCTATAAGTTGCTTAAACAACTTCTTGACTGTCATATCTGGTTACCTAGCTGCTGCAGTGACAGCGTTTACCCAGGAGCTCATCTGTTCTTGGGCCCCTTCGCGTAACCTACTAACTATATACCAGAAGTGTATAAATTCCTCTTTGTAAGCCTTATTAATAGCCAGCTTAGCTTAAGCTTATATTAGCCAAGACTTGAATTCAGATCGTTTTCCCTTGAATTCCTGTAGCTCAGGGATCTTTGCCTTGGGTGGTTTGTTGCTGTTGCCTAGCGCTATAGGCTGAGCTGCTTGGGTAGCCGATGGGGAAAGTGTTGTAGACTGGGTCTGGAGCTGTTGCTCTAGTAGGGCAATCTGGTTCCGCTATTAGTGGAGGAGTTTGTATATCTCCTGTAGCTGTCCAAGGTTGTTTGGTCCTTAGGCCAGTATACTCATTAGAGTACCTTCTGTTGGAGGGTTAGGACCATGTTGATGGTTCCATAGATGTTCCTGCGATACTATTATACAGCGCGGCTTCAATCTACCTGAATTGAAAAGGGAAGTAAATCTAATGTAAGGGTTTGCGATAGGATATATTACACTATCAACAGTGACATCTAGGTACAAGAAGATTTGCTTAGAGGAGCAGTCTTTACCAGGGGTTTCTATGATATAAGTACTCTTCGCAGAACCCCTCTCTTCTTCCCTATCAGTTCCTTTTGATCAGCTTGAGTTTTCAGGTTCTCTATCCTTAT
>QQXO01000525.1:0-10318 GCA_003709845.1 Chaetothyriales sp. CBS 134916
TCCTGGCGGACACCTCTTTTCCATGAGTAACTAGAGTCGAGAGGAGTACTCCTGCCACTTCAACAGGAAAATCCTGTTGGAGCACCCTTACCTCGCCTACTTCTCCTATGCTAAGCGCATAGTCCTTTAACTTAGTATCCTTTAGGACCACCTGGATATCCCCACTGCGTAGGGGATGAACCCCTACTACACCAGGTATCTCCTTCTTAAGATCCCGTAGAATCTCTTGTGGTCCCTTACTCTTCTGGGTATCTGTAAGTGGCCTAACAGTAACTGCGCAGCCTTGGGGGATGGTAGTTACTCGGGGAGGGGGGTTTGCAGCGATATCCGCCCAGGTCGGGCGGGGTAGGTTCTTCGATATAGTGGGTGCGCTTTGTATATGTTACATCTGCTTCTCGATAGCGCTGAGGCGTTCGAGGATTTGTTCCGATGATGTAATAGGGGAACTTGAGGTAGGGGGTTGGCTCCTCTCCTGCGCATCAACTGCGTTGAAGAGGTCTGTGAGAGTGTGAAACGCGTCTGCTATCATGCTCTTTTCGACAATGTAGTTTCTATCTGGGGTGGTATCTGCAGAAGCAATAAGCTCCTGGAACAGTGCCTGAATTCCGGTAACGAGCTCTCCAAGGGAGCTAGTAGTTGAGGCGGCCTCCAGGCCATCCATGGTGTTGTTTTCGGTGGTCATTGTCCCCCCTGGCCTGTGTCGCGTGCGGGTCGCGCGCGACGCCCCAGTTCAGCGAGGGGAGGCTATCTATCCTCCTGATGATGAATTACAATGAGTACTAATAGCAGTAGAGTGTATGTAGAGGCTGGTCTTAACGGCGGTGGTGCTTTTCTTCCTTAATCTATAATATAATTACAGAAGTTAACCGAGCACTTCCCATCTCTAATATAGTTACAGAAGTTATCTATCTATAATATAGTTAAGCGACTTCTGATCCGCCTAGATTTGCACTGGTCACGTGAACTGTCCCGGCCCGTCATTTCTCCGAGACCGACTACCCCCATCAAAATTTTAACACACCAGAATTCCCATCACGTGACTTTTCAACACTCGGTCCATACCTCCATTTCAATCGCGATATCAATCCATCGATTTTATATATCACTCTCCCATCCCCCCATTCTCGACCCGATATCGACGATTATGACGTTCGCCGATTGATTACAACACATGCCCCCGCCGACGATCGCAACACACGGCAGCACCAAGACTCACGTGATATCGACCATACCTCCATTTCGACCGCGATATCGATCGATCGTTTCTATATATCACTCTCATATCGACCCGACGACCAGATACGACGCTACTTGATATTGACGATTGCGACACCCCCCGACCGACCGAACGACCGATTGATCGATCACAACACACACCCGCGCCAAGTCTCACGTGATTTTCGATATACCTTTATTTCGATCGCAAGTTCAATCCTTCATTTCTATATATCACTCTCCGTCCGTCTCGATTCTCGACTCGATCTCAACGATCTTGAAACCCGCCGATCGACCGACGGATCAATTGCAACACACGCCGACCAACCGATCGCAACACCCCCCGCGCCAAAACCCACGTGACTTTCCATATACCGCATAAGCTGCCATTTACAGAAGGCGTGCTACCTTCTATTGTCAGTAGGACACAGTTTTCACTCCGCCTCTGCTTTGCTATGACACCGAACAAATCGCAGGGCCAGTCATTCAAACACGCTGGAGTTGATTTACGAGCGCCACCATTTACTCATAGTCAGCTATATGTTGCACTATCTCAAGTAACAGATATAACAAATCTGTCTCTTCTGCTGCCACCAGATGAAGCTGTGACCGCAGAGAACATCATTTATCCGGAGGCCTTCCTTCATTGACCCTACTTTAACTCTACTGTACTACTACTTATGAATAACGAATCTCATTACTCTTTTAGAACCATCCCATCCTTTTTTGCTACACGATTCGTATGTAGACGAAGAACAGGTCTGTATCTGTTGAAGGCGATGCGCCAGCGGCACAGAACTACTGTGCAACTACTGTACAACTACTGTACAACTACTGCATTGATTTCACAACTCGGGAGTCGCGAAATCTGTGGACTATCGTTAATCCGACACCGAGATTATGTCCAAGCTGCACGCCGCACCTCGCCGTGGCGAGGTGGCCGCGAAACTCTAGTCACTATCTATGCTGTCACAATTACAATAAATAGCGCATGATTTCTTTTTAAGCGAGTCAGCATATTTTGATTACCCCTTCCCAACATTTATTACTATGCACACAATATCAGAACCAAACCCTATTGTCAGAAGGGACATTGGCCGATAATCGGAGATTGGCTGATATCGGAGTTGGTCGCCAAGAGCAGAGTTTTCTCACCTATATATAGCTGCTCCTCCTTCCATAGCCTGCAATCCTTATACGAGTTTCTCTCCCGTTTGGCGCTGGCCGCCCTAGGCCACTTTTCGTTTGACACCTATCCCTGCAGATATCGTCATCAAAATATTCAGGGAACTCTGTCGGCTGCGCTACGTCTTGGATGAAAATACGCCTACTATTTACAAACACCTACACAGACAGATCCAATATAAAAATTATACTAGAGTATTAATGGTAGATCAAGGAGGTCTACCATCTGATTCTTCTTTAGTCACTATACAGGATCTTTACAATTACAACGGAACTCTCGTATCGTGGAGAAGGTGATTAATATTGTCAGGGTTTGTGATAGGATGTATTGCACTATCAACAGTGACGTCTAAGTACAAGAAGGTTTTCTTGAAGAGAGACCTTCGAGGGAGAATGCAACCATCATATATACTCCCTCCTTCCTTGTCCCTATCTTGACACGTATCCCTCTTCTGCTCGAATCTAGACACATATCCTCATGTTATTCAGTTCTGGACACGTATCCTTCATTCTCAGTACAGGGTATCCACTGTCGTTAGTCAGTGAGGAATTTGCGGGACACTTGGTGACGAGTATTTTCATAATGAGGGAATTGTCTTGGCGTAGTGTTGCATAGGTTCCCATTGGTTGGCCTCTGTTGCTCATCATGGAAGGTTTGCCGGTGGTGGTCTTGTCGATTTACTGAATCATTAGGATCGGTAAATGATCCGTTGTTAGTACACCCTGTCTTTGTTGTCGCTGGCGACTGCCAAGACCCTTAAGTGTGCGCAGCCCTTAATATCACCCCCCCCTTCTCCTCTTCAGTGGAGGTAAGTTTCTAGTGCCTCAGTGTTTTCTATGTTTTCTGCAGGCTGCCAGTCCGGTTCAGCGTACCCCTCCTATTTAACGAGGTATTCTAGTTGTTTTCGCTTTCTTCTTGTGTATACTGTCCGTTCATCTAGGATTGCCTCAACATGATACTCCTCTTCGCTATCAACCAGGATTAGTTCTGGCTGGGAGTTATCCTGGTTTTGGCTGGGGAATAGGTCCACTGATACTGGTCGCAGTAGGTCCACGTTGAAGACGTTGTGGATTCCTCCAGGGATATCTAGGCGGTAGCTATGGGGTCTAATTACTTTAGTTACTGTGTATTTAGACGCTCTTAAGCTTAGCTTTTTGCTTAGTTATGCTATCCTGATATTCCTGAGATCTAGCTAGACTTTATCGCCTACTTTGTATACAGGTGAGGCCTTCCGGTGCTTGTCTGCTTGTCGCTCCTGTTCCTGTTGCGCTCTAGTTATTATGATCTAGGCCTATTCCACTGTCTCTTAGATTTTGGCAACAATCCTATCTCCCTTTTCCACTAGTGTTCTTAGTGATAGCCCTTCTTTAGGTAGGTTATTAAACAGCTTGAATAGTTCTAGGTAGTAACTATATGACAGGAAGAAGGGTGAGAGGCCTATGGTGGCCGACTCTCTCCTGTTGAGGACTAGCTGTATTATTAGTAATATCTTGGCCTAGTTATTCTGTTTGAAGTTAACCTATTGGCGCAGTAATACTTTGACTTCTGAGTTTGCTCGCTTAGTCTGTCTATCTATCTCTAGGTAGTATACTATCAAGAGTCGCTGTTTAATACCTAGTTATTGATATACTCGCCTCTAGAGGGCACTGACAAATTGGGGCCCTCGATCTAAGGTGATTGCCGCCGGTAGACCGTGGAAGCGGTAGAAGGCTCGGATAAACAGGTTGGCGATATAGTCGATATCTAGGGACCGGCAAGGCTCTAGTATAAGGCCTTTTCCTAGCCGATCCGTGATCACCAAGATATTACTGTTCCCTTGGCTATTTAGTAGGGGTCCTATGAAGTCCATTGCTATCTCTCTCCACTGTTAGAGTGGTACTAGTAGTGGATAGAGTAGGCCTTGTTTACAGTCCCTCCAGACTTTGACCCTACCGCAGACATCGTAATTACAGATAAATCGTCGAATATCCTTTTCTATGTTGGGCCAGAAGAAGTGTTGTCTTATAATACCTGTTATCCTATTCTTCCCTGGGTATTCTGTGACTATAGAATTGTGGGTTTCCTATATTAACGCTGTTTTCAGGGGTTCGTGGTCTAGTATCTATCTTCTGTTCCTGAAGAGTAAGGATCTATCCTGGGTAATTCAGTAGTCTATGATTAATACCCTTACTTATGCTTAGAGGTCTATTAGAAAGGTTTATTTACCTTCTTAGACTGAGTCTACTAGGCCTTCAAAGATCTGGTCTACTTGCTTCCCTGCCTTCCAAAGTTCCCGCAGGGTCTCTTCTGTTGGTGATGGTTCTGGGTCTGCTGCCGGGAGATCTGTGACAGGTGTCGTATCTCGCTCTATGCGACAGCTGTCACAGATCTCCCTGCCTGGGCTATTCCTTGCCTAGATACTCTGATCTGTGATACATGTTGCCTAGGGGCTTGATCCGCGATATACGTCAGGGATCGGGCCCCCCTCTACTTCTCTTGTCCTGGGCCTTAACTTCATTATGTTTGCCTAGATCATTCCTTTTGGGATAAGCCTAGCAGTATATAGTTGGAGTCAATTATCCTCTTGTGATACTGGTAAATCCTGTTCTTGTCGGGAGAGTATATCTAGCTTCTGTCCTTGGGAGGCTAGTCTATACTTGATTACTGGTACAAACTTACTCAGGATCAGCTGCTAATATATCTGTTATTCAGAGAGCTTTTGAATCCTGGTAAAGTACTCGAGGTTCTTATGATCTATGAGGATAGTGAACTGTCCTATACTCTTTAACTTAGCTTCCTATTCTACCAGGCATTTAATGATAGCCAGTATTTCTTTATTATGAATTTCGTAGTTATACTCGGCTAGGCTGTTTTTCTTGGAGAAGAATATCACTAAGCAGAGGACTTTTTCCATATATTGGGATATAATCCTACCAGTATAGTATCCTGATATATCTGTTTCTAGTACTATCTCTCTGTCTGGGTCAAACTAGGTAAGTACCGGTGCTTTTGTGAAGGCCTCTTTCAGGAACTTGAATACCTCCCTAGCCTTAGGGGTCCAGATGAAGGGTGTGTCCTTTTTAGTCAGGGTATATAGTAGTATTGTGAGCTTTATATAGTCCTTTATGAATTGTCGGTAGAAGTTCGTAAAGCCTAGGAAGCTCATAACTCCTTTTGCGCTCTTTGGGGCCTGCTAGTCTTTGATTACTTCTATTTTCTTTAGATCTATACTTAACCTATGTTCTGTATTAATGATGAAGCCTAGGTATTTAGTGGACTTGACTTTAAACTCATATTTATTAATATCAAGTTGTAGACCTGCCTTTTCTAATTTTTCCAATACCAGTCTGGTATACTCCCTATGCTGCTTCTGGCTCCTATCTGTAAATATCAAAATATTGTCTATATAGGCCGAGACAAAGTTGTCTAGGTATTCCTGTAGGGTACTATTAATGTATTATTAGAAGGTACTTAGTGTATTTACTAACCCAAAAGGTGTTACTAGCTACTTAAATAGGCCAAAGTATATTCTAAATATAGTAAGCTATTTATCTCCTTTAGTAATACAAATTTTGTGGAATATAGCTGTAATATCGAGTTTGGTGAACCACTTCGCTTTGCTTATCTAGTTAAGGGTTTCTTAGATCAGTGGAAGGGGATAGCGGTCCTTCTGGGTGAGCTTGTTAAGGGCCCGGTAGTCATAGTAGAAGTATAGTCCTCCTCCTAGCTTTCAGACAAATAGTACTGGGGCTATAGCTGGCGAGTTACTAACTCTGATAAAGTTCTTGTCTAGTAACTTAATTAGTATCTTCCTTAGAACCAACAGTTTGTCTTGGGATATATTGTAGAGTGGTCCCTAGGGGGCCCTGGGAGTCTGTCTATTAGAGTCCTTTTCTAGCTCAATCTGGTGGTTAATTCCTGGTTGATAAGGAGGTAGTTTGTTAGCCTCTTATCTGCTGAAGAGTCAGGCAAACTTCTTGTGTACCCAAGGGGGTAGCTTCTGTTTTAGGTCTGTTGGTACTTTTTCCTGGAGGGCTTTGTTAATATCAGCTAGGCTCACTATAAAGATAGCTGTTTGGTTCCTCTTCTTCTTCTGGCAGCTTGCTAGGAATGCAGCAGCTCTAACTAATCGGTGATTATACTGATATTTTCCTTCTTCATGGACTACTATCCCAGTATCCTTGAAGGTTAGTATGTCAGCTCCTGCATCCTGGATGGTATTGTTGTATTCTAGCCATGATTGTCTAAGGATAATAGAATACTCTTCAATTCGGGGCACTATATAGAGGAATACTCTTTCGTTCACTCTTCTACCTATATCTAGTTTGAGGTAGGCAGCTTCAGTTATGTGATTTACAGAAACTTGTTCTATAGATTGTAGTCCTCTAGGGGTATAAGGGATACACGGAAGACAGAGGCAGTTGGTAGTACGAGAGTCAATCATTCTATAATAAAGATATCCCCTATTAATCAGAACTGATATTAAGTTTATATCATTGATGATAGTAGATACTTTGAATAGTTGATTATCTATGTGGTCCCTCTCAAACTTATTGAATTCCTTCTTTATTTGCCTCCTGTCTTGAGTAGGCTCCTGCCTGCGATTTCTGGCAGGAGCTACTTATTTTCTGAGTCACTTGTTCCTTCTTCTTCCGCTGATATGTCTCCTTAGTGTGGTCGGACCGTGTTAGCTTGTTGGGGTCTAACCGGAGGGCCAAGGTTACACTTCCAGGATAGGTGTCCTAGTTGGTCACAGTAGATACAGTGCTTCTTCTTCCTGTGTTGTTTGAATTCTTCTCGGCTAAGCTATTTTGCCCTCTTTGGGGCCACCGAGTTAGCTGTTGTTGTTGGCTACCAGTCTATCTGGTTAGCTGCGTTATCTTTTGGAGGGTTATTTTTTCTTCTAGTCTAAGGGGCTTGGTTCCTGGCCCTATCCTTCTTTTGTAGGGCCTTAAGGTTATTGCTGACACCTTGTAGGAATTCACAGTATTCTCGGTAGTTATCTAGTGTCTTAGTAGCTATAATAGTAGTCTAGAGGGGCAGCGAGAGGCTATTACTCAGGAAGGTAATTTTTACTGTGTCAGTCTAGTCAATACCTCTAGTGTCTAGGAGGGTTCGATCAAATTCGGCAAGGAAGTTATGAAAAGGGCGGCTGCCTTGCTTCATCTGGGCCAGTTTGTTAGCAGCCTGTTTGGTAGCCTCGGTGTTGTTGTATGCAGCTTTCAGCTGATCAATTAACTTGTTGATAGTTATTTCTGGTTTCCTATCTACTAAGCTTACCCAAGAGCTAACTTGTTCTAAGGCACTGTCTCAGAGGCGACTATATATATACCAGAAGTGTACTGATTCTGTTTTGTGTTGTTTGTTAATAGAGAGTTTCGCCTTGACCTGGGTTAACTAGGGTTTGAATTCAGACCTCTTTCCTTTGAACTCTTGGAGCTCAGGGATTTTGGCCTTTGGTGGTTTAGGGCTTTTTGTTGTTACTAGAGCTGCTGGTGATTAGCGTAGTTGTTGCTCCAACTGGTTAATCTGATCTTGTTGTTGATAGAGTTGACGGTAGAGGTCCCTAACCATCTCTGCTGTTATCTGGTTGCCTTCTATTAGGGTGTCTATGTTGGAGTCTGTTGTAATAGCTCTAGGACTTCCAGGGTATTTGTTAAAAGAGTTTCCTGGCTCAATAACCAATGATGTGGGAAGAAAACCTAATGTCAGGGTTTATGATAGGATGTATTGTACTATTAACAGTGATGTCTAAGTACAAGAAGGTTTTCTTGAAGAGAGACCTTCGAGGGAGAATGCAACTATTATATATACTCCCTCCTTCCTTGTCCCTATCTTGATATATATCCCTCTTCTGCTCGAATCTAGACACGTATCCTCATGTTATTCAGTTCTGGATATATATCCTTCATTCTTAGTATAGGGTATCCACTGTCGTTAGTCAGTGAGGAATTTGCGGGATACTTGGTGACGAGTATTTTCATAATGAGGGAATTGTCTTGGCGTAGTGTTGTATAGGTTCCCATTGGTTGGCCTCTGTTGCTTATCATGGAAGGTTTGCCGGTGGTGGTCTTGTTGATTTACTGAATCATTAGGATCGGTAAATGATCTGTTGTTAGTGCACCCTGTCTTTGTTGTCGCTGGCGACTGCCAAGACCCTTAAGTGTGCGCAGCCCTTAACAAATATGTTTGATTATGATACTAGGGCTCTCCGGCACCTCGCCAAGGCGAGGTGCGTGCAGATTTCGAGCTTTAGTGATAATTCCAACGCCGGAGAAAAGTAGACCCATTCCATTTCGCAACTCTCAAGGTTACGAAATCATAAATATCAACTACCGCACAAAATTTTGCTACAGGAGTGTCCTTTATTTATATATGAATCATACAGTGAAAAAGAATTAAAGTGTTATTATTCATAGTCTTATTTATGGGTATTTAGGTCGTAATTCATAGGGTATCAGGTCGTAATTCGTAGGGCATCAGGTCGTAATTCGTAGGGTATCAGGTCATAATTCGTAGTGCATCAGGCCGTAATTCGTAGGGCATCAGGTCGTAATTCGTAGGGTATCAGGTCATAATTCGTAGTGCATCAGGTCGTAATTCGTAGGGCATCAGGTTGTAATTCATTATTTGTCGTTATTAGTTGCAGAGCAAGACCTCTGGATAGATGATATTCTCTGTTGTTACTGCTTTATTTGGTGGTAGCAGGAGTGATAGATTTGCCATATCTGTTACCCGGGATAGTGCTACATAGAGCTGGCCATGGGTAAAGGCTGGTATACGTAGATCAATACCTAGATAGTTGAGTGACTGACCCTGTGATTTGTTGATTGTCATAGTAAAGCAGAGGCGGAGAGGGAACTGTCTTCGCCCTATAATATAGGGTAATTCTCCCTCTGTAGAGAATAGCTTAATTCGGGGAATTAGGCATATCTTGCTATCAAAAGAGCCACCCAGGATACGGCCCTCAATACAGCGGCGTCCCAGGTGAGTAATCACTGTACGGGTGCCATTACAGAGGCCCTCCTTTGGATTCAGATTCCGTAAGAGTATCACAGGGGCCCCAACCTTGAGATAAAGCTTGGATGGCGGTAGACTGGGTGGATTAAACGACTGTAGAAGCTCAACTGCAGGTGGCTCTGAATCTGCAGTAGTATTAGAGTCCCCAGCTTCAACCATATCAACCGAGAGGAATTCAGTAGCTTCACCTGCTAGGTATTGCAGGATATACTCATTGATATCGGCCACAGTATCATTTCGTATAGTAATAACTGCGCGGTCTCTGAATGTCTGTAGGTTGGTATGAGCGTTTAAAAGTAGCTCTAGAGGGTATATATCGCTGAAGAAGGGCTCTGAACTCCGATACTGCCGAATTCCAGTAGGTATAGTAACTGAGCCTGCTGACTTAGGATCAGTTGCAAGCTTACTAATCCATTCGACACACTTGCGATTATCTCTGCTAGTAGCGGTATTCCTGTTATGCCTGGAACACCAGTAGGCCGAGGGAGCCCCAAATCCCTCTAAAAAGATGGGGAATCTTGCAATCTGCTGCAAGATTCAGGTGTTCCAATATATATGTGTGTGTCATTGAATCCATTCATGACATTGCCTTCCCTCCCCCTAGGCTTCGTCCCCGAAGCCTACGGATATCAGAGCTCTAGGGGTCTTGGCTAAAAGCGCCACCCAAGGCAAGCCTAACCTTACGTACTTTTGGGTTCAAGCGGCCAAGTCTAACTTGCTAAAGTCCTTAACTTGCCTAGCCCTCAACTTCTCAGTTCTCTTGGCGCACCACATGAAAATATACTCCACCTGAAAACAGTAAAACTACTACTAGCCGAACTCGAACCCAGCCAGCACCCCCGTAGCCACCATTTTCCAAAGGACTGTTGCTTCGAGTTTAACACCCTAAGGGCACACCTTACAAGGTCCTAAGCGCAC
>QQXO01000526.1:0-10293 GCA_003709845.1 Chaetothyriales sp. CBS 134916
CAAGTTAAGGACTTTAGCAAGTTAGACTTGGCCGCTTGAACCCAAAAGTACGTAAGGTTAGGCTTGCCTTGGGTGGCGCTTTTAGCCAAGACCCCTAGAGCTCTGATATCCGTAGGCTTCGGGGACGAAGCCTAGGGGGAGGGAAGGCAATGTTATGAATAGATTCAATGACACATATATATATATTGGAACACCTGAATCTTGCAGCAGATTGCAAGATTCCCCATCTTTTTAGAGGGATTTGGGGCTCCCTCGGCCTACTGGTGTTCCAGGCATAACACTACCACAGACGTACTGGACGCGTCCCCCGCGATCAAGTCCATCGATCAAGTTGTCGACTTACAAAGGATCAAGAAACAACACTTGTTTTGTGGATTCGAGATCTCTAGCTGCAGTATATACCTCCTAGATATGAAGATATTCGATATCTAGCCTAGCAGCTTACACAGGAACATAGAGATACTCGTGATATTGGAGATAAATAGGTGAATAGATTTCTCAAGCAACAGCCTGGTCTCCAATCTGGTCGGAATAGTGGTCTAACAAAAGACTGTATTATATCAGCTATTCTAAGCCTAATTTAAGCCTAGTTTGTCTATATTGAGGAAGTACTATAGCGCTTTCAGATCAAACCAGAGAATCAATAGAATATAGATGAGATCGGCTTCCAAATAGGTCATCATCAAAAGCATGCTGTGGTATTTGATCGCAGAACTAGACCTCTAATATCCCTTAATAGCAGCACTATCTCCTAGGTCTCTATACTTGAGTATATCTCTACTATAGGTAAGGTATTGACTCTATTTGTGATTCATTAAGGGACATTACCTAATAAACCCTTTGATATCTAGTTTCCACCCTCTCAAGACGTTCCATACTTCTACTAGGGCTTTACTAAGAAAGGCTAGACAAACAATACCTATGCATTGAAATAGTTAGAGAAGGTTTTCCTTCCTGAGACCTATTGTGAAGGGGAATAGCGAGTATTATTCATTGATAGTCATAGAAGCTATTGTACAGAGGAATTTCTCTATAAGTACCTTTATAATCAGGTTGTACCTATATATTTAATCCCTTATACTAGTCATTTAATACAACCTTACGATCTTGGTCTATTTGCTTAACTAAAGCGTCTATATAGTAAGAACCTCAGTAAATACATCAAAGTCGGCAAAGTAGACATTAATTAAGCTGATTTCAATGTCCTCTATGCAGAGACTCGACTCCAAGTAATGACCAAGCAATTGTCATGAATGATGACAAGACGCCTACTTCCCGACGTCATGCCGACAACCCCGACGTCATGCCGACAACGGATCGATACCTCCGGTCCTCGGACGGACCTTTGGTTACACACGGCGACCTTTGGAGGGACTACATGAGATAACTGCCACCTGTACGATCCGTATGGCTGGCTGTACAGTCCTTTGGTCAGAGGCGACGGGGTGGAGCAAGGCAGAGGGACCTTTGGACGAGACCAAGGACCTTTAGGGTCAGGAACTATAGAAGGGCAGACTCCGACCTTGCGATATGAAAGGTATAAGTATACGCGGAGGTTGCGGTCATCTATCGACTCTCCAAGCTTTGAGTCTTATACATCAATACTACAATATAGGGAATCTAGACTAGTTAGCTCTCTCTCGTCTTCTTCTTTACCTTCTACCTCTAGAGCCCCCTAATATTCTCAAAGCTTGATATTGGATTGTCAAAGAAGAGAGAGCGATAGTGTTGCGACACTATCATAACATCTATTCAAGGGATACTTATTAATAACTCAGAAGCATAAGTAGCTAACCCTTGACAAGCTAACTAGAATTAACTGACCTGACTCTGACGTCTTTAACTAGAAATCTAACTACCCAACTAGGCGCTGAGGTAGCTATAGCAACTAGACCATAGCCTATCAATAATACTACAATACTAGAGTAATAGCTAAATAACTTATTGGAACAAGCTTATCTAAAGCACTAATAGGAGTAAATATAAGTACTACAGTAATACCTTAAGGGGGACCCTGTAGTAGAGTACTCGGAGACAGGAGATATATAAGTAGTTCCTATAAAACACAAGTGTACTAATAACAATATATACAAGGACTTTAAGTAATAACAAAAAGACACTAAATATCAATAAAACCTTATATTTACTGGCAAGAACCTAAAGGAACTTAACAAGTTCCTAGTTAGCTAGAGAAATACCTTTGGAAGGATTAAGGATCATTCTGAGAATACTTGGATAGCTTAGATCAGTATCATCAGTAATTCCCTGGTTAGCGACACTACTACTACCTAGGAGATAGCCGACCACAATAAATACAAGATATAGGACTAATTTATAAACTTCCTACAGGACCAGATCATAGATCTGGCGACTTATATAAAGGATACCTTATAAATAATAGCCTAGAAAACTCAGAAGTTAAATCAAAGTGTCCGGGAGCTATTTACAGAAGTGAAGATACTTAGTTAAGATATTCTGGATATAGACTATAAGGTCCTTAACACCTAGTGATTCCTCCTCACTATGAAGTCAGAGATTCAGGTGTAAGTTATAAGCAACTATAAGAAGATCACTAGCGAAAACCAGGTGCTTATATCAGCAGTATACTATAAGTAAGCTCTGAAAACAGAGGCTTTGGTTACTAAGGAGCTACAGTAGGCCTAGGCCTCTGCTGGTAATACTAGAGATCAGTCCAAACTAAAGGGTTAAACTAGGGATCCTCCTAGTAATAGAGTAGAGGAGACCCAGAGAGACAGGAAGAGAAACAACCCCTCTACTCTACAAAGTAGACAGACCAAGCCAAAGGGGAGCAACCTATTCCACTGCTTCAAGTATAGGGAAACAGGCTATACAGCCCTAAAATACAAGAATCCCCCAAAGTATACACTAGATATAGGCGAGATACAGGAAGAAGCAAAAAAATAAGCACCAATACCTCTGATACTATAGGGGTATTAGGTATCTCAGAAATCAGTAAGAATAGATCTCTATAGATAAATATCTAGATCCCCTTAGGTGAAGGATTCAGAGTAGTCAATGCTTTGGTTGATTCTGGTATCTATAAGAATTTTATCTTGTAATATATAGTGAAGGAGGTAGGTCTTGAAACTATCCCAATATCAAGAAGCATGAATTATACTAATAGCTTACCTACAACCTTATATAGAGAACTCACTATCAAAACAGTTATAACCAATTCAAAAGGAATCTTATGGATAACCTCTTATTTATTCCTAGTAGCTAATATTAAGGAGTATAATATATACCTCAGGATACCTTAGCTTAAGATAATCAATCCATTGACTAACTAGGAATTGAAAACCTAGGAATATCAGTTAAAGAGACCTAAAATCAAGATAATGAAGGCTAAGCAGTTTCTTCAAGAAACTAAGAAGGCAAAGGCCCTATTCATTGTATATATAGCACTGGCGGCGCAACAGGGAAAGACCAGCTGTTTTCTCTTATAGCCTAATAAGAGCCAGACCTCAGAACTACCACCGGAATTCAATGACTATCGTGATATATTCTCTGAAAAGGAAGCTGTGAAGCTCCTGTAGGATATATAGATAGTGTATAGTATCGAAACTAAGCCAGGGGTATAAGTACCCTATAGTCTAATATACCCCTTGAGTCAGTGGGAACTCAAGACCCTGCAGGAGTATATTAAGACTAACCTAGCTAATAGATAGATCAAGCCTAGTACCTCACCGGCAGGGGCTCTAATCTTGTTTGTATCAAAATCTAACAGGACACTACAGCTCTGCATCAATTATTGGGGGTTGAACCGGATTACTATCAAGAATTAATACCTATTGCCACTTTTGTCAGAGATCCTGGATCAGCTGAGCGGAGCAAGATACTATACCAAGATAGACTTACGAGATATATATTACTATATACTGATCACCAAAGAGGATTAATAGAAGACTGTATTTAGG
Organism: Chaetothyriales sp. CBS 134916; assembly: GCA_003709845.1. NCBI lineage: Eukaryota > Fungi > Ascomycota > Eurotiomycetes > Chaetothyriales > Domatiomycetaceae > Domatiomyces > Domatiomyces globalis. Next base: position 3,939 of record QQXO01000526.1, read on the forward strand.
ACAAGATACAGCTATTTTGAATACACTGTTATACCCTTTAGGTTAATAAATACCCTAGCTACCTTTTAAGCCTATATTAATGAGGCTTTGAAGGGCCTATTAGACAAGAAGTGTATTGTGTATATAGACAATATCCTTATATATAGTTATACCCGCGAAGAGTATATAAAATATATTCAAGAAGTATTGCAACACCTATATAAGTATAGACTCTATACAAAAATATCTAAATATAAGTTCTTCACTAAAGAGGTGGTATTCCTAGGATATCGAATAGGCACTGATGGTATATTAATGGACCCTGAGAGGGTTAAGTCTATACAGGAATAACCAGAACCAACCTTATTTAGAGAAATACAAGTATTTCTGGGGTTTATAAATTTCTATCGAGGATTTATTGAAAAATACTTAAGGGTAGTTACACCTATTATAGACTTACTTATAGGGATATAAAAGGGAAAGAAGAAAGGGCTATTTAAGTGGACCCCTAGCGCTACATAGGTATTCTGAATACTTAAAGAATGATTTTTATCAGTACCTATACTTACCTATTTTAATCCTAAACATTAAATACAGGTAGAAACAGATACTTCAAAGGAGGTAATAGGAGCTATACTCTTATAGGCCTATAATAGACCTAGGAAGGGATATACCCTCTAGAAACCAGTGACCTTTTTCTTAAAGAAGTTCTCTCAAGAATAGAGGAATTATAGAACTAGAGACCAAGAGATACTCGCCATTATATCAGTATTCAAGGAATAGCGGTACTACCTTAAAGCGCCTATAAAACACACTATAGTCTTAACTAACCATGAGGCGTTACAGAACTTCATGACTAGGAAGTAACTATAAGGATAACAAATCCACTAGGCAGAGTATCTTACAGCCTTCGACTTTGAGATCCAATACCGCAAAGGGAATAAGAATCCCGCGGATAGGCTATTAAGACAGCCAGATCTCATAGTATCTGAAGTTACTGAAGAACACCCTTTACAGCTATTAGTTGAGCTACACTAGCGATATACAGGCAATACACCGGCAAAGAGGGTGGCTTAATCTGATAGAAAGTTGGTTGGAATAATGACCAGGGCGACTTTAAGAATACCTCTTGAGGCGGAGCGCCTTAGGATCATTCTAATATAGGCGAACAACAAGAGGAGCAACACTGAGTTGTATATACTCATATCTAAGCCACCCAATATCAGTTATATAGGGGAATCTTGTATTGATCCCCTACCAATAGATAAGGTCTCCAAGAAGTTACTTATTCCCAGGATCCCTACTTCACTCAAAAGTCTTTTCCTGCACCTATAGTCAAATAATAACTAGTGTCAGCGAACAGTATAGGAGGACTATATAGACTATATAGTTAAAGGAGGACTGTTTAAAGGACAATAGTCCTGTAACAGGGAGGGGCTGATATATTATAATAGAGCGGTCTATCTACTAAATAACCTAGCTACAAGATCAGATTTACTAAGGGTTAATCACAATAATCTATAGTAAGGAGGGTATTTTAGGTATAATAAGACATTCAAACTCATCAGTAAATTCTACTGATAGCCTTATATATAGAAAACAATCAATATATATATAGATATATATAATATTTACTAACAGATAAAGGTACCACACTATAAACCTCATAGTTTGCTATCACCACTACCAGTGCTAAAAGGGCCCTAGGAGGATATATCCTTAGACTTTATCGTAGGGTTACTGCTGTCGCTGCAAATAGGGACTATATATAATTCAATCCTAGTGATTATTAATTAATTCTCGAAGATAGTATATTATATTCCTATAGTCAAGGAAGTTAACACTACAGAAGTAGGTATACTAATCACAGAGAATATCATCTCTAAGTTTAGAGTACTAAAATCAATCGTTAGTAATAGAGGATCAGTTTTTACCTCGAGTTTCTGGGAGTCACTATGCTTCTACCTAGCTACTTATAGATATCTCTTAACTATATTCTACCCCTAGACCGACAGGTAAATAGAACAGATAAACTAAACACTGGAATACTACCTTTATTATTTTATTAACTATAAACAAGATAACTAGGTAGAACTTCTTCCTTATATAGAATTTGTAGTTAACCAAGCTGTTAGTATAACCACTGGTAAATCACTATTCAAGGTAGTATATATATATATACTAATAATATAAATCAATATCAAATATAAAGAACCTACAGGGTATATATATAAAAACAAAGCAGTAAAGGAGATAATAAAAGGCTTATAGTAGGCTTAATTAGTAAGCTAAGAAGCCCTTACCACTACCTAAGAAGCAATGAAGAAGTATACTGACAGAAAACAGAAGGACTAGTAGTTCTAGATTAGGGATCTTATATAACTCGCAGCGAAGTATATATATATATTATATATATAGAAGAAACTGGTGGACTACTTCTTAGGACCCTTCAAGGTAATCTAAAGAGTAGGGAGTAATACCTATAAACTAGAGTTACTAAAGAAGTACTAGAGGCTAAATCCAATATTTTATATATTATTACTAGAAAAGTATAACAGAAGAGAAGGTATTGAGCTACCGGAACCCCTGGATATCGAAGGCGAAGATCAATAGAAAATCGAACAAGTCCTAGATAAACAAAAAAAGGGGAAACAAACCTAATTCTATATCCGCTAGAAAGGTTTCTTAGAGGCCTACAACTTGTAGGAGCCTAAAAGTAACCTGTGAAACATAGTCAAGGTAATCCAAGAGTTTAGGGAAAGAAAGTAGGCTCAGGAGGAATTACAATCAATAAAACGGCAGCGAACTAGATGTTGAGGACAACGCCTGAGGGGGAAGGGGGCAATATCATAAATGATGATAAGACACCTACTTCCCGATATCATACCGACAACCCCGATATCATACCGACAACAGATCGATACCTCCGGTCCTTAGACGGACCTTTGGTTACACACAGCGACCTTTGGAGGGACTATATAAGATAACTACCACCTGTACAATCTATATGGCTGGCTGTATAGTCCTTTGGTCAGAGGCGACAGGGTGGAGCAAGGCAGAGGGACCTTTAGACGAGACCAAGGACCTTTGGGGTCAGGAACTATGGAAGGGCAGACTCCGACCTTGCGATGTGAAAGGTATAAGTATGCGCGGAGGTTGCGGTCATCTATTGACTCTCCAAGCTTTGAGTCTTGTATGTCAATACTACAACATAGGGAATCTAGACTAGTTAGCTCTCTCTCGTCTTCTTCTTTGCCTTCCACCTCTAGAGCCCCCTAACAGCAATATATCCAAGCTGGTTGGTCAAGAAGTGGACTAGAACTAATCAATATAAATAAAGTGCTTGCAAAAGACGAAATACAAGCATTTCGACAATCAACTCCAGATCTATTACCTCCACAGACCTTGGAGTTTATGACACTAACCAACAGAAAGCAATTCTTGGGTATCTCACAAGAAATTGCGAAGACATTGACTCCTGGACAACGATATCAACTTCATCGACTAGAACATGCTGTAATAGTATCCCTATGCTGCGTAAGTATAGGAGGGCTGTTGAGATGTTCTAGGCCTGATGTCTGGCGAACAACAGTATTGTGCAGCCACTGTACAGGTGGGACAATTAGATAGACAACAGGGGAACACAACAAGATACTAATACAGTGTATAGTCCTTAAGACTGGCTATCAGACTATAAAGAGTCCTGTAGAAGGATCTCTTTATATCCCTCTATATATACTAACATAGCAGCATGGTTTCCTTCTACTGCGGAGGCTGGGAGAAGGCTGGGTCTTCCTCCTGAGGCTGGGAGAGGTTGGGAGAGCCTTCCCTTAGATCTAGTGACGATCCTTCAGGGGGGTTTCGTAACCATGCTCCTTATATACATCAGGGCACTGCTTCTGTAGCGACTAAGCTCTGTGCTGTAGCCCTGGTAGCGGGGAGACCTACGATACCTGTTGTATCGTGGTCTCTGCAGTACTTTTCGCTAATACCCCTGGTAGAGTCCTGTTATAACTACCCTCTTCTCAAAAGATAATGTCCTCATCGCCTAATCCTTGTCCTTAGGTTCGCTTTGCTTATATCGCTTTTTGGAGCACTTCCTTTTGAATCTCGCTATTGCTTCGGGTATATTGAGTAGGTGCCTTATAGGCTTATAGGAATTATACTTGGAGGGCTAACCTATCTATTTAACTAGATAATAGACCACTCTATTAATTATCTTATAGTCCTGTATTTCCTCAACTTCCTATTTATCTTAGGGGTCCTCAAGATCAGGTATCTATATCAGGCTATTATTATTATATCGGCGGCGGTAGCTTTTAAGTAGCTAGATTAGGAATACATTGTGTAAACAAGTGTATTTTTCTGGTAGCGCTATACAATACACTTGTGTTCCGATATATTCAAGTACTTGAAATAGGCCTATCTATCAGGGTGCTAGCTTTTGAACCTTAAGCCTAAGGTTTTTTATAGATAGCTTGATAAGATCGCCTATCCTAAACTACTTGGGTATATAATTAGTATTATAGTAGCGAGTTATATACTCTTAGGATATAATTAGGTTGTATCTTAGCTGTTCTCGGAGTTCGTGAAGCTTTTGGATTTGGCCCCGGGCGGCGGGTACTCTCTTCTTAGCGATATTATCCGCGATATTGATATAAATCTTATAATTAGTTCTGAATAGCGCTCGGTTAGGGCTTATTCTAGTACTTAAACTCCTGCTGTTGTTGTATATAAACTATATTAGTGGTAATAATCTTAGCTATATACTTATCTCTTACAATATATATATATATAGATAGTCTTCAAGAATCCTATTTAGGGCCTTACTTTAGCTGTTAGTTTAGGGGTGAAACATTATAGATATATAATATTTGATTATCTTGATTTTGTAAACTTCACACTAGAAGTCCGAAGTGATCCATGAATTACGATTAGATATAATGCCTCTAGGGCTACTATAGCGGTATTCAATATACTTAAAGAACAGTTTAGTAAAGTCTATAACTATTAAGTCTTCTCTTATAGGGATAAACAAGGTATATTTTATGATGTAATAGACCACTATTAACACTATATTATATACTTAACCCTTACTTCTTGTAGGCGGTAAGCCTATAATCTAATCCAGACTGATTTCCTTGAAGGGGGTAGTATTCTCTAGGATCAGAAGGGGTTGTAGTTCTCTATAGGGTTTATATTAATGAATAGCCTTTCCTTAGTAGATCAGGCAAGTTATAATATACTTATATATATTGTTTGTAATTCTGGTCCAAGTAAATCGCCTTTAGATCAGGTCTAGGGTTTTGTCTCGGCCCCAGTGGCCTCCGGAGGGGTAGTTATGATACCTTCTTAATAGCTTAGCTCTAAGGCTCTCTTGCTATAGTATATATATATAACTATTGCTAACTAGTAGGTCTCCCTTATTAGCTAGGTAGTTATATCTCAGACTCTATTGCGATTCTTATATACCTAGGGTACTATAATCGTTGTTCTATTGTTGTTGTATCGCTGCCAGTAAATAGTCTTCAGGTAAGGGACCTTCTAGGGACTAGGAATAGGTATAGAGCCGATTAACTATCTATCTATACTATAGATCAGTGACTTAAGCGCTTTTGATTAGATTATATAATAATATATCTGATATCTCTGGGGAGATCTCTATCTTAGGTAGTTCTTTGCCTTTGACCTTCTGCCTATCGCTATTAACTAGTACTCAATATACAGCAGTAGACTCAGCAGGGGTACCTATCAGCATAGCTGACCTTAGGGCCGCAGGAGTAGACAGCTCACTACGCTCAGCGCTCGCCTGACCCGGGGACTTTTGTGATACTTCTTGTAAGTATAATAAGTCTTGTATATCTCCCTATTGTTAGCTTCAGTACTTATATATATCGCCTTTGTCTACAAAGCGGGACACCACGTCTCTTACTTACACCTGAGTTATTGTCTGGGTTGATAGTGCTTAGATCTCATAGTCACTGGATACTGACTGTATACATACTCCTGGCGAAGCAGTTATAAGCTTGTTCTTCAGTGTTAGTATTAGTTTTACCACAGCTATATCTAGGGATTCGTTATCTTCTATATAGTCTGGGCGCCTAGAGGGTCTATCCGCAGGGTTTAGGGATCCTTTCTAGTAGTGGATAATGAAATTATAGGGAGTGAGTATAAGTAGCCAGTAAGCTTATCATCTATTCAGGTTTAGTTGATTTATAAACTATTTGAGGTTTTTGTGGTCGGACTAGACCTCAATGTTCGGGGCGCTGTCGAGATAGTGTCGCCACTGCTTGGTGTTAAGGGCTGCGCACCCTTAGGAAGTCTTGGCTAGCGCCAGCGACAATGAGATCCCGATCGCAGATGTCCCTGCCAAGCT
>QQXO01000527.1:0-10293 GCA_003709845.1 Chaetothyriales sp. CBS 134916
GGGAAGAGAGAGGGGGGGAGAGAGAGTGGGGAGAGAGAGAGAGAGAGAGGGGGGAGAGAGAGAGAGAGAGAGAGAGAGAGAGAGAGGGGAGGGAGAGAGAGGGAGAGGGAGAGAGAGAGAGAGAGAGAGAGAGAGAGAGAGAGAGAGAGAGAGAGAGAGAGAGAGAGAGAGGGGGGAGAGCGAGAGTGTGTGCACTCACTGCACCTCATCGAAGACGACGCTGGTTGGTTGATACAGCCGGAACAATCGGACGGCGGCCGCAAGAACGGTGAGGGCGGCCAGCCACTGGTAGTCGGAGACGGGCAGCAGGAAGATGTCATTGTCAGTCACTCCCCGTGAGCCATAGCCTTTGCTTTTAGGGGCCTCGTGCGCTTCGGCTGCAGGTGAGGGTGCGGGTGCAGGTGCAGGCGCAGACTTGGAGGTGGAGGCAAATGCGGCTGAGGGATTCCGGTCGACACGGGGGGGCAACTGCGACTTCTTGACGTGGTTGCCCATGATGCAGCACCAACGTGGGAAAGAGAAAGAAGTGGTCGAAGGACTCGGACGCTATTGTACAGAAGGGCAATGGCCAATGCAATGCAGGGCGGCGGCAGGTGTCAATGAGGCAAAGCCTCTGTCTGCAGGGCGGCGGCAGGAGCAGGTGGAGCTAGTGAAGGAGGAATGAAGGCAAACGAGGGAGCGACAAGAAAGGGAAGGCACAGTCGTCAACAGACCATTGCTGCTACCACAGTGGTCGAGGCGTGTGGGAAAAGAAGGCGAGAAAGGAGACTGCGGGAATGGAATGAGACAACGAGGCAAGGACCAGGCAAAGACGACGAACAGAAAAGCACAAGAACAAGTGTTCCCTGCACGCTGTGGCTGACGTGTGGTAACAGACGAGTCTCAATGCTCCGCGAGCTAGATCGGTTCTGGCTAAGGCGTGCTTGAATTAATACTAAAATTAATTACTGCCCAGGTCGACGCGTCGCTGCGTCATGTGGCTGTACGGACCAACGTAGTAGCCACGGTTAGCCACATCTCACGAGCCACACGAGTCACACCTGGAGCTCACCAGCCACAACCACAGCCACAGCCAGAGCCTGGATCACCATTTTTGAGCCTCCACCACAATGTGCTGTCCAACGTCGCTGCCGCCCTCCATCTCATATTCCCTTCTCTCACATCCTCTCCCATCCTCTCACATCCTCTCCCATCCTCTCACATCCTCTCCCATCCTCTCACATCCTCTCCCATCCTCTCACATCCTTTCCCATCATCTTCCATCCTCTTCCATCCCCTCCCATTCTCTCTCATCATCCTCTATCCTCTCCCATTCTCTCCCATCATCTTCCATCCTCTCCCATCTTCTCCCATCCTCTTCCATCCTCTCCCATCTTCTCCCATCCTCGGACTCACCACCCCACTCCCCCTCCACCCATCGCTGCCACTCATATACCTTGCCATGGCCCACAACGGCGTCGTCCCCGACCTGCCTGACGCGGCCACGAGACCACCCGAGGGCATCGTGCTGCCGCCCCGAGACATCCGCGCCATCATCGAGAAGACGGCGGGCTATGTGGCGCGTAACGGCGCGGTGTTTGAGGACCGCATCCGCGACAAGGAGCAGGGCAACCCCAAGTTCTCCTTCCTGGCGCCCGGCGATGCCTACGCCGCCTTCTACCAGTGGCGCCTGTCCGAAGTGCGATCGGGCCGAGGCACGGCGGTATCAGCGGGGCGCACGGGCGACAACACGCCTCTGGCAGAGAAGCCCAAAGGGCCTGGGCGGCCGGCCGACTTTGTTTTCAGTGCTCGCATGCCCAACATCAGCGCCCAAGACCTGGAGGTGGTCAAGCTGACGGCACTACATGTGGCGCGCAAAGGCAAGGGCTGGATGACGGCGCTGTCGCAGCGAGAAGGCCGCAATTACCAGTTCGACTTCCTGCGCTCGGCCCACTCCTTACACCCCTTCTTCCAGCGGCTGGTCGACCAGTACACTCTGCTCCTGCAGACCGGACCGGAGGCACAGAAGGCCGAGCAAGCGCGCATACAGGCCTTGCAAGCCAACCTGCACGACCGGTTCCGTGCGTTGACCATAGCCAAGAAGCGCGCAGAATATGTCAAGTTCGAGCAGACGCAGAAGCAGAAGAAAGAGGAGGCCGAAGAGGCTGAGCGGATAGCGTACGCACAGATTGACTGGCACGACTTTGTCGTTGTTGAGACCGTGCTCTTCACTGACGCCGATGACCACGCCGAGCTACCTCCGCCCACGACACTGAACGACCTGCAGAGCGCCAGCCTGGAGCAGAAGGCCATGATGAGCCTGGCGCGGCCAGACATGCGCATTGAGGAGGCCATGCCGACGGACGACATGGCCGGCTACGCCTACACCGATCCCTATCACGTGCCTCATACCAGCGGCTACATGGCAGAGGCGCCGCAAGTACCAGCACCAGTACCAGCACCAGCACCGGCACCGGCACCGGCACCGGCACCGGCAGCGTACACTCCCTCACAACCGCAGCCGGCCGTGGCGCGTCCACCACCGTCGTACTCACCTGCTCCGGCGCCAAGCTCGACGCCACCAGCTACGTCGGCTTCTCCTACGCCACAGCCCGTGGCCGGCAAGCCGCCGATGCGGATCCGACAAGACTACGTGCCGCGCGCACAGCAGCGCGCGCAACGCGCGCAGACGGCCTTGTGCCCCAACTGTGGGCAGCAAATCGCGCTGGCCGAGCTGGACAACCACCTGCGAATCGAGCTCCTGGATCCCGAGTGGAAGAAGCAGCAGGCCAAGGCCACTGCTCGCTCGGCCACGACCAACCTGGGCGGCACTGACGTGGCCGCCAACCTGAAGCGATTACGAGCCCGGACTGACGGTGGCGCATCGGATGCGATGGCAGAGGCCGCGACTAGAGTGCTTGCTGAACAGGAGGAGGAGGAGGAAAGGAGGAAGAAGATGAGGATGGACGGTGCGGTCGACGGGGCTGCCTACACAGCCAGCCAGCCGCAGGGCAAGGATATGAGTGTGCAAGAGCAGATCCGCCTGATCCATGCCAAGGCAGGACGGGGATGATGAAGTGCGGCAGGCAGCCAGGCAGCCAGTCATGGGCTGTAGGACTAGTTACCAGTATGTATGGTGTTGCTCTGGCATGCCTCTGAGCACCCAGCTATCAGATATCTGACGTCTGATCAGCAATTTTCATACTGCTATAGCATGCCACCAGCTGAAGTGGAGGTTGCGCGTCTAATGTAACCAACCCCACCTACTGCGTACTCGCCCACCAGCCTACTCGCCCACTTTTCTCCCTGCAGCCATTCCTTCAATTCTCATTCTAATTATATCGAATCGCTTGCAGATTACTTGCAATTATGAGAAATGGGTCCTCCAAACCTGCACTATCTACTCCTGGCGCCTATGCAGGTATAGCAGCTACAGCTTGCTCGTCATCATCCTGAGGAGGTGTCTCATGGGGTACAGGCCCTACCATAATATCTCTCAACCCTATGAACACCTTGTTTAGATTAACAACCTTCTTCTTCTTCTTCTTCTTCTTCTTCTTCTTCTTAGCCTTCAGCTTCTCCATTGTATACTAGAAGACTCTGAGTTAGTGGTTAGTAGCTGTATGCTCGATATTTGCCTCTTCTAAGGCCTTACTTAATTTAGATATGACTACTTAGATGTCTTGACTCATAGTTATAGTATAACTGTGTATAGAGAGTATTCTGGAGATCCCGAGGACCTTTAGGTATCTTTATAGGATCCTATAGCTAGGTATAGGGTTTCCTAGCTTACTATAAAGGTGTCTGAGGCTGTTAAGGAGGTAATTAAGATAAGGAGAGGACTCTTTCGGGGTTATAGGGTTTAATTTCTATAGCTTTGAACCCTATAGTGTAATTTATAGGTTTAATAGTGTGTTCTTAAGCCTACTTGTATTGTAGCAGAAAAGTAGCCTTCTTCTGAGTCTCGAAATCTTTGAATTAATTAATTCTTAAATGTAACCAGAGTATGAAATACTTACTTAAGAGATAAAAGGACTATAATATTAAGTAGTGTCACGGCGGAGATGCGCTGGCCCCCTCCGCGTCGTAAGGTGTAAGAGAGGCGAGTCGGAGCCAAGTGGTGAGCTCAGAGTGGCGGAAAGAGGAAGTCTTGGCGGGGGAGCCAATCCGAAGGGAAAATCAAGGAGCGGGATAGTCAAGCAAGACATAAAGTTCAAGGACATGGGGTTCAAGTTCAAGTACACAGTTAAAGTTCAAGCCCTGCAGCTGGGTCATTCAGCACATCGAAGTTCAATTCAGACAGAGGATCCTAGTTCATCCTCCACAGAAGTTTCTACATCAGTTATTCCTCCCTTATTCCCTCCCAGCTACACCCCCTGAGTGTTGTTGAGTTCATTGATTGTTTGGTGGGTTTCCTGTGCTAGTGTTATCACTATGACCAGATCCCCTCTCGAGCCTCGCTTGCATCCACTTTGCTGGATACCCCATTGTCCGCCGTCACAATATAGAAGCAGATAATAGCACTGGATACAATTAAGATAGACTAGGTCTATGAACTCGCTGGTAACATACGAATTATGACTATTAAATAGGTTGATAGCTTTAATTATAGTACACCATTCGCGTTCATTGTCATCTTCTAATAGTTGTCCACAGTGATCTGATAGCGCTTGATAATGACCAGTAGGTCCTTGAACCGGGTGTTAATTATATCTCTTTAGAGCTATTATATACACTTATGGTCAATTATGTATCCCAGCTTTGTTTTGACAAGTAGATTGCGTTGTAGGAAGTGTGGTACCTAGTTCTTGCTGAGCCTTTCTAGACAGCTATTAACTCGCAGGATAAGGGAGGCTATTTCTCGGATTTGCGCGTGGTTTGGTGCCTATACTATAGCTTCTAGATCAAGATATCACTGTGTGAGTGTTCTCCTCTTATTAAGGAGGTAAGGTCTACTATATGGCGTATATAACTTGTTGAGTTAGCCTACCATTGAGTTGATCGCGAAGGGTACTTCAAGGGAGAGAGTAGAAAGCTGCAGCTTTACGGGTAGACAAGAAACGGCCATTTCCGAGGTCCTGGAGTGCTAATTGTATTATAGTTTTATCCGATATCCTAGAGAATAAGTCAGTGTGGAATAATCGTGATCTGAAAGAAGGTAAGAAAGTTGGAAAGTGGGCGAGTAGGCTGGTGGGCGAGTACGCAAGAGGTGGAGTTATTTCTGGGCACGTGGAGCTCAGGTGTTCGGGTACCTGCAGAAGTCACATTCTTTTCACCCTTTGAGCGAATGGGCTGGTCGAACACTGGTGTAGGCGGGCAATACTGCATCTCCAGAGGGATCTAATACCAGTGATCTGCATTATATTGCCGGCATCTTGGGCATCTTGGGCATCTTGGGCATCTTGGGCATCTTGGGCATCTTGGGCATCTTGGGCATCTTGAGCATCTTGAGCATCTTGAGCATCTTGAGCATCTTGAGCATCCCTTGCTGACGATGATAGATCACTAGTAAAACCCAACTTGAGACAAAAAACAGGAGGTCGACTTGTGGGCACGGTACAGTGGATCCGCAGTCGATTCCGGGCGTGTTCCACAACTTTCCTTCTGGGCATCTTCCGGGCATCGGGGGGCGCAGCAGCTCCCCCGACGCTCCACCCAACGTTGCCAAATCAACTAGTGGGTACGGGCAAGATTGGCCGCTGTGCATCGCCTACAGATGCTCTCGTCCTCGCCACCATCAGCTATCTTATCGACTCACCCACACCCTGGACTGCCTCTGCTCCATTTCGCCCGTCGGCATCAACACACTCACACTCTCGCTCCCGCGCTCACGCCGACGCCGACGCCGACGCCCGCTCCTCTCCAGCTCCCCCTCACCGCCGCCGGCCACCCCCACTAAGTACTCCGTCATCCCGCCCTCCAATGTCGACACCGCCCACGCAACCGAGTCTCGGCCGCGCACCTGCGCTTCTCTGCTCCCAGCACTGACTGAACTCCTGATCGCTCCGCTCAACACGGCCGCCGCCGCCGCCGCCGCCGCCGACGACGACGACGACTACGACGACGACGACGATGCTGCGTCCAGCCACCCCCCTAAGCCTCGCCCTGTTCGTCTCGTTCGTGCTGCTGCTCCTCTCAACCCTCTCAACCCCCGTCATCAAATCCATCCCGCTAGCCACCTTCGAGGGCGTCAACTTTGGCGTCTTTGGCTACTGCTCCTCGGGCAATGGCTGTACGCCGGCGCGAGTGGGCTACACGACCAGTAAGCACACGGATGCAATGAGGTCGAAAAGACAGTGCTGACCACTCCGTCCAGATGGCGCCTTTTCCTCTGACAACGGCGACTTCCAGCTGTCGGCCAACACCCGCCACTCTCTGTCGTCGCTGCTCATCGTCCACCCGGTCGCCGCATTCCTCAACCTCGTCGCCCTTGCCCTCGCCGCCGCCGCCCACCGGCACTCGCCCTCGCACTCGGCCCGCTATCTGCTCGGCCTGCTGATTCTGCTGCTGCCCACCCTGCTCGTCACCCTGCTGGCCTTCCTCGTCGACATCCTGCTGTTTGTGCCGCACCTGCAGTGGGGATCCTGGATCGTGCTTGCCTCTGTCATTTGCATTGCCGTGTCCGGCGTCTTCACCTGTGCCATGCGACGTACACTGGTGTCGAGAAAAGCCCGGAAGAAGAGGATCGCGGAGAATGCCGAGATGAGCGGCGAGAACTTCTATGCCAGACAGGCGGCCGAGGACAAAATGCCGCCCATGGCCTTGAGTGCAGCCTCCGACACCACTGGCGCGCCCATAGTCAACGGAGCCCCGGGCTCGGATGCGCTGCCATCCTTTGCCACATACGACTCTGGCAGGAGAATGGACGACGACCGTCAGCCACTGAATCCGTCGCGTGAAGCAAATCTCACTCCTGTCGCCAGTCACGGCAATGGCAGCGACCCGTCCAGACCAAGTAGCCAGTCGGTCGAGGGGCACAGTCCTCCACACGACCAATATGGCAATGCTCTGGCTCCACATGCCGTCTCAGACGATATGCCGCCGCTGCCGACCGGAGTCCGGAATAGGGAGCGATGGCAATTCCGAGATGGCGACGTGGCCGGCGCCTTCCCTCAGCCCAGTGTAATGCCACCTCCTCGACGAGGCTACCCACGGCCGCCGCGAGGACGAGCTGGCTATCCGCCGAGAGGAGCGTATCTCCCACCCCGCGCTTACGGACCAGGGCCTCGAGGGCCTCCGCCTCAGGGCTCTGGCTATGGCTATGGTCGGGGCGGATACCCTGGACCTGGCCGTGGCGGTCGTGGCGGCTTCATTGCGCCTGGAGTTGCCACCGGTGCGGCCGCTGGTGGTGGTGTAGGCGGCTCCATGGCTGCTGGCGGCATGAGACACGAGCAGCAGCCGCCCCCGCCGGGCTATGGCCCACAGAACGACCAATCACTGCCAGAGGAGCTCGAAAATCGGGACCGTGGACCGGAATACGGTCCATACGGCCATAGGACACAGTCTCCTGCACGCCAGCAAGGTAGTCGAGGACCTTCGCCCGCGCGAGGAGCTCGAGCAGAGTCTCCACCACCACTAATGCCGACTCTGCCCCGCCAGCCTTCCAACGGCAGCGGCCCACCAGATGATTACGTCCCGGTGAGAGCAGGCTGGAATCAAGCACCGCCAGGACCGCAATCTCCTCTGCCTCCCCATACCGACCAGATCGGTGTGGCTTATGGAGAGGTAGGGCGCCGGCCAAGGCTCAACTCTGGCGGCAGCGATATCTACTACGAGGATGTCGATCCGCGATTCGCTCCCTCGAATCCCATGCCAGTCGAGCTTGCAGCCTCTTCAGAGACGATTCCACGCATCCTCACCCCGAGCGGACGCAACTACGACGATGTGAACGCTCCGCTTCCACAGCAATCAAACCCCGCCATCAACTCTTCCTGTTCTTATGAAGATCTTCCCGGCGCACGGTCGCCTGCTGGGTCAGAGGCAAGCAACTTCACCTCGGTTTCGCAGCGCGGCGTGAACCCCAACTGGCGGCCCGGCTACGGTCCGGACAATTTCCACAGTTTCGGCCCGCCATCTCAGCCAGGGCCGGCTCAAGCCCAGCATAGGAGGGATGTTCTCCTAGCCGGCAATCCCGATTTCGAACTGCCTGGCACCGGCCTATCTGGTCGGGGCGGCGGCGGCAGCAGCCGAGGCGGTATGAGAGGTGGAGTTGTCCCCAGAAGACCTGCACCGTCCCCTATCCCGGCCAGTGCCATCGGAGCAGGTCATGGGCCTTACCCGAGGGGTCCACCAACCATTGGCAGTGATGTGAGGGAACTGTAACAGGACGTTACTTTTTTTTTCGGATTTTCTTTCCTAGGTAATCTCTTATTATTGGGCACCATCTAGGTTTGGATGGTGGGTAGGTACGAGTTTGACGATGACAGATGACAGACAGTGCCTGTATATTTTATACACACAGTTTTGCCTGTACATGTATGTGTATATGTGTATATACATGTATTCATTTCACTGCTCGACTCCTTGGCCTATAGACATGCCTATCACAGTGGGCAGCGGAATACGGACAACTTCTGTTGGGCCCTTTTATCATAGCGTCACGCACGACTATTGCTACTTAACAGTAGGACACAGCAGTAGTTAGGACCATCATACAGCACCTATCTGGATCTGATCAATCCTTCTCCAGCATCACTCCTCTCAAGCCCATCAGCCCGAGCCAAACGGCCTCCTCGGTTCGGATCGTCCTGCTGCCCTGGCCCGGCACCAGGTTGACCCAGTAGTCGAACAAGTCGCCCACATTGCGGGCCGTGATGCCGCGGTCCACTAGCTCCGCGTCGTTGGCCGCTGCTGTCTCCAGCCCGGCCACGCCGCCGAACACGATCAGCAGATGCCGATATCGCGGTGGCCGCAGACTACTACTACTACTGCTGCTGCTTTTGCTTGATAGCACCTCGCTCAGCGGCCTGCCCCGTTCGCTCGTGCCGAAACTCACGTCGTACCCGCCGTCAAACGGACACTCGGTCAGCACCCCGCTCAGGCTCGCGCATACCCGCACGCTGTAGCCCCAGTAGAACCCGTCTTCTTCGCGCGGCGTCGTCGGCGCTACAGCAACGGCGGCAGCCGCAGCAGCCGTCCTTTTTCTCTTTCCCTTGTGTTCATCGCTGTCGTTGTCATTGTCATCGTCTAACCGCACAGTCACCCGCGTGTTGGCCGGTATCTTGACGCCCCTGATCACACGCCGCTCAGGCAGACCGATGTCTACCTCGACGACGGTGTTGTCATCGGCGTTGTTGTTGTTGTTGTTGCTGCTGTTGCTGTTGTTGCTACTACTACTGCTAGCAACGACGACCCCCTCGCGATACCGACACCACTCGTTTCCCCGCACATGGCTCGGTAGATCCAGACTCGGCAGCGTGCCTGCGGTGCGCAGGTTCGCGTGCATCGGGAACAGCGCCTTGCGCAGATACGGCGGCGTTTCCAGGTAGCTGAGCACGTGCGCCAGGAAGTGGCTGGGGTTGCTGAGGCCCGTGTAGCTTTGCTCGTCGATTTTGTTGTTGCTGTTGTCGTCGCTGTTCGTCGTCGTGGCCAAGTCGTTGAATATTACAACCTCGTCGACGCAAAACACGGCCAGCGCTCGCGCGATTGTGCCGCAGAGAAAGGTCTTTTGGTCGTGGGATTTGGCGTTGGCGATGATGGAGCCGGGGAGCGCCACGGAGAGCGTGTGTGTGCGTGGGCCGGTCGGCTGGAAGACGGCTGTTGGTTTCGACGTGTCAATTTCCTTCGTTGACGGCCATGTGCTGGTGCTGGTCGTTGTCGTGCTATTGTGCTTGGCCTTTTTTTTACTGCTGTCGCCCGACGACCACGAGGACACGGTCGAAGTGTCGCGTTTGCGCTTTTCAGTCATCTTTGTTCTTCTTTTGTTTTTCTTCTCTTGTTTTTCTTACAACATTTTTCTTACAACGAACAACTGGCTTTTCAATTCGATCGCTGGCTGGTTAGCGCATATTGCCTTGTAGTAGAGCCGCGAAGAATTTGCCAATTGTTTCGGTAAGATTTACAGTATGGTTGAAGCCGATTTACGGTACCAGTACTAAGAAACGTATGGTACGTACATGGTTGACGGTCGCGGACTCTGCAAACACTCAATAGTCAGACTCAATAGTCCCGCGTCGTGCTTACGCACTAGAAAGAAGACAGAACTGAATCAGTCGGCTGCAATTTCTCTGATCGGCTCTACCGTAGTTTCTCAGGAAATCTGTCGTCTGCACTAGGCGATTTTTGGTATAGTTTTCAATTAAAACCCCTAGTTAA
>QQXO01000528.1:0-10292 GCA_003709845.1 Chaetothyriales sp. CBS 134916
ATGATGATGATGATGATGATGATGATGATGATGATGATGATGATGATGATGATGATGATGATGATGATGATGATGATATCGAGTCTTGGAAGCAAACGTGAGGGAAGGAAGTCTTCAAGTCAGTATTGTGCGGCATGGAGTGATGAAACGAAACAAGGAAGCAAAATGTACACAAAGCACTGTGCTGCGGCTGCCTCTCTGCCTTTATGGTGTCAAGTAATTATTGCCAACGCAGTAAGACATGAGTCACTGGTTTATGGCTTGGATTAATCAATTAGCCTTTTCTGGCTGTGGAATCTGGACATCAGGTCATAGAGCAACAGGTCTGCTGTGAGGTGTGCTGTGTGCGGTGCGGCGGGTATGACAATCAGAGGCAATAAGAGGGTTGCCTTGTGGGCTACTTAGTATACTGTAATTACTGGAGTTTAATTTCCTCGCACAAGCATTGGTGTGGTTGGTGTGCCTAGTGTAGAGCTGAAACTATATTTTTTACAACATTTTAACACCATTTTTGCTGTAATACAGGAAAATCAAGATTGATAGACTCATTGCATTGCTTGCTTGTACTTGGATCAGTTGCTCTGTCCTGGTCGGCGTCTGCGATGGCTGACCTCAATCCCTTCCTCCTCGCGGCGGCGGTGCCCACACCAGACCCACGACTGCTGCCGCTGCTGCGTTCTAATCCGTTGCTGGCATCGCAACAGGATGAGCACGGGTACTCACTGCTGCATGCGGCTGCATCATACAACCACCTCGATCTGCTACGTACGCTGGTCAAGGAATTCAAGGTGGACGTCGGTCTCAAGGATGAAGACGGGGAGACGGCCTTGTTTGTGGCCGAGACGGTGGAGGTGTGCAAGTGCCTGGTAGAAGAGCTAGGAGTGGATGCTGGAGTCAAAAATGATGAGGGCTTGACTGCGAGGGAGAAGGCGGAGGAGGAGGCCGAGTATCCGGAGGTGGCAGAGTACTTGCGAGTGCACGATGGGAACCAGGATGGAGGCAGTGCGACGCTACAGCGGGCAGCTGATGCGGCCGCACAGCCTCCACAGCCTCCACAGCCTCCACAGCCTCCACTGCCTCCACTGCCCTCACACATTAGTATGACCGTCAATCCGGTCGATCCGGCAGATGGATTCAGTGCAGAGGGCCAGGAGCCAGACCCGGAATTCAGAAGGAGAATAGAGGAGCTAGCGGGGCGAGATGACTTTCAGACCGAAGAGGGACAGAGGCAACTGCGCGAGCTGATCACGGATGCGATACGCGGAGCGAGCAACGACAGAGAGGTACGACGGAGGGTAGAAGAATGATGAGTAGGAGTGCAGCAAGGCGTGCGGAATCGGTCACGGTGGTTGGGACATTCTATTCGTTCATCCAGGCAGCGACGCGGCCGCCACCAAGGCGAGCAGCAACGCGAAGGCCCGTGCCTCCCATGGGGAAGTAGCTGACCAAGTACCACACCAAGGCGATGAGCTGGATGACAGATGAAAGCAGGGTGAGGATGGTGGAGTGTAGCTAGGCGCTAGTCAGCGAGCGAGGGATAGACAGGTGGACAGGGGTGACACATACCCCTACGGCGAAATAGATGGTCATGACGATGGAGCCGAAGTAGACGGCCGTGAAGGGCAGGCGAGGGCCGGATGCGAGGTGGGTAAGATACTGGTAGGGCCCGAGCAAACCGGCCCAGGAAGCAAGAAAGAGCAGCGAGCCAAACGACCATCTAGGCCACATCGGGTCAGCGTGTGGCAGGGAAGGCGTGTCTGAGTGGCTGACGCCATCACGAGACGGCAGGTGCGGTCATCTGGCCGGCTGTGGACACCACCACCATGGCCAGAAGGGGAAGGAGCGCGACTTACAAGATGGCGAATTTGCGTGGTTTGAGCGAGAGGATGGGGAAGAGGGCGAAGCAGATGACGAAGCAGGCCAAGGCGGCAAGATTGCAGCCGCCGAAGATCAGCAGTCGGTCCCATCTCGAGCTGGACACAGGATGCGTTAATAACGACGGGCCAGGCTGCCGCAGGGGAAGCTGCCTCAGGCCCGGCTTGGCCAGGGCCGCCACGGCCGGACTCACAGTGCAAACCAAGCCTCTTCCTCTTCGCGCCGCGAGGGCGCGGGTAGGGGTGCGCCGGCCGACTCATGTGTGGGCAGGCGAACGTTGTTGATCTTGCCAAAGGGATTGTAAGCGGCCAAGTTGGAGAGGAAAGGCGTTGACGCGTTAGCGGCGGTGGTGTTGACCGGCATGTCCGGATCGCGGCGCGACCAGCCTAGCGAGTTGATGCTGTCGCGGAACGACGTGGACGTCATTGCGGCGAGAGCAGGCCACCTGGGCTGAGTGCCAACCGTTGACGGCTCTGCAGCTCCAGGCTAGATGGCAATCGTCGTCCAGGTCGGATGTGAGATGGCGATCTGACGCACTCTGTTTTGTCTTGGGCCCTGCTCAGTCTGCCGCAGCTGTGAGGATGCTGGGTGGTTGGCACAGTTGACTGGGCCCTGTGCGGCTAGCGATCTGCTTGGGCTGAGAACGCGTTACACAGCAAGGTGATGGACGGAAAGAGCGATCCTCGGCTCAGGTCGGTGGATGCACCGAGAGGTGGCGGATGGGCGGCAGGGGCAGGCCAGGCCAGGGGTGGGGTTGGCGGGCCAGAGTGAACAGGTTTGAGCCAGAGATGCGACCGTGTCGAGCGGGCGGGGTCAAGTGATGGACACGGCAAAGAGTGGTTGAGGAAGATGGTTGACAATGTCGTCAGTTGTCAGTCGAGCGATTGTTTGATGCCTGTACTATGAGATCGCCACAACGGCCAGGCGCCTGCTGGCTAACTGCGAACCTGCTGGCCAAGCACTAATTAGACGCGGATGCGGCTCCACCTGACATGGCAGTCACTACGGTACTGTACCGGTACTGTACTACGGTACTGCCTAGAGCCGCCATGGTCAGTCCGTGCGTGTTTCTTGTCGCTGGCACACCCTCATTCTTCAGCAGCAGCTAATTAACTTATTACTCGCATGACGCGGCCTGCGACCGTCAATCTGGGCTGTGTGATGTTTGGGCTCGTTAGTGCGCGACATACATTGGATTGTGGACGGTGGGCCGCACTGGCTGGACGCGGCGTTCGTGTGTGTGCATAAGCTCAGTGCGATTCGAGCGTACGACTATGGAACAGTATATAGTGTGGGGTTGTTGGTGTCGCACCGAAGATGATGCGGTCTGTTGACAACCTGAGACATGTGGCGTGCATGGGTGTCTGGAAGGAAGGAAGGGCGATAGCCAGAGCGCGGCCTCTACCCCTCCCTCAACCGGCTTTCTGCCACTAGACTGAGTACTAGTAGAGCGACTAGACCGACTAGACCGACTAGAGCGACTAGAGCGACTAGACTGACAAGACTGACAAGACTGGCAAAGACTGGCAAAGACTGACGAGACAGGCAAAGACTGACGAGACTGGCAAAGACTGACGAGACTGGCAAAGACTGACGAGACTGACGAGACTGACGAGACTGACGAGACTGACGAGACTGACGAGACTGACGAGACTGACGAGACTGATGAGACTGACGAAAGTGATGAGACTGATTCTCTGCTGGTCCCCTCTTCACAGTCTAGCGCGGCTCGTCTTGTCAGCGCGCGATGTCTCATGCCGCTGTCATGGGCCGGCATGTGTGATGGCTGCAATACTGTAATAATGGGCTAAAGGATCTGGCAGCGTACTCAGTCCTCAGCCCTGAGCCTGCTCAGTCCTCAGCGTACCGGAGGAGGTGTGATCTGGTCGGTCCAGACAAAGAAGGGCTCGTCTTTGTCTATGGCAACCAGTCTATTGGCAACAAGTGGTCAGAGGATACGCATGTCTCTAGTGACAAGACTTGACCGTCTTGTTTCTTTGTTGCTTCCGCCCCCCTGGTTGGAGGTGTGACTGGATCATCCTCCATGTCCAGGCCTGTCTTGTTCTAGTCATGGCGACAGTACCAGACGTGTTTAGATGTAGACAGCCCTACGCGCGAGAGATATAAGATGCCGACCCAGCCGGGGTGAAGGCGGCTGAACAAGGCCATTTAATAATAATAATAATTGCATTCGTGGCCGCCGAGTCACACACTCTCTCACTTGACCAAGAGCGGGAAGAAGACTACAGACTGGTATGGCCCTGAACTCCAAAGGCGCAGAAGCCCGTCTTTTTTTTTTTTGGCAGCTGTGTGCGAGCGCACGCTCGGGCACGGGTAGCAAGCGGTACTACTACTTGTTGGCCTAGTTATAATTACTATGCTAAGCTAGTAGGTATCCAATGCCTGGCACCACGCCCGTGGAGAGGGTTCGCCGGCGCTGGGCGTGCTCGCTTGGGAGCAGCCGGGCTGGATGACTCGCAGCGCCCAAGCGCCATCTGTCCACCTTTGGGCTGATGCTAATCTTGTCGATTGTCGGCTGTCGCTTGTTGCATGCACCGTGTCGCTCATTTCCTCCGGCCCTCTGTGTTTGCAAGTCTGTGTCTGAGGCCTGACGTTGTTGCTAGTAGCAGCTCTGCCCTTGCCATCTGCCGCCTGCCGCCTACGGCCTGTTGGCTACCAACTAGCTGTGTGCTCCGCCGCCCGCCGCCCGCCGCCCGCCGCCCGCTGGCTGCCGCGCGCTGGAGGCCCGTACGCCTGGGTTTTGTTCTCGACTCGGCCAACCCCAACTCGGCGGCCCCACGAGCCCGGGCCCGCCCACGCCCACGCACACTCGCACACACACTCGCACGCACACCGCACGCCCACCGTACGCCCACCGTACGCCCACCGCACTCAGCCAGGCGGCCATCGTGTCCGCAACAAGGCCTTCCACGGACGGCCTACGATCGGCCTGGTTGCCATCACAGCCGCCATCGCCGCTGACCGACACAGCTGGCCATCGGGTCTGCCGGCGGTGCCGCCGTGGCCAACGCCCACAGCTCTGTGGCCTACCGGTGTGTTTCAGCACCCCCACCTTGCACCGTGCGCACCTGGCCGCTGCCCAGAATAAGGTATGTACCCCCGCAGAGACCAGGCATGTACCTGTCTGGATGCAGGCCCGTCCACGACAGGCGTCTACTCATCTGTGTGGCTCAGCCGCCTGGCCAATGCGGGAGGCCAAATGGTGGCCCGACAGTGCTGACAATGAGCGTAGGCCGCGGTCGGGCTTGGCTAATCACCCTCACTGCACCTGGACCGTCGGCCTAGGGGGCGATCTGCGCAACCAGGCATCGTGACCGCGGGTATCTGATCATGTCCAACACGCCTTTCATCAAGTCGGAGCCGGACGAGCTGGTCAACAACCCCAACCGGTTCATGCACAGCCAGCAGGTATTCGGCAACACTCAGCAGCACTTCGAGCCAGGCTTCAGCGACCATGACGGCGGCAGCATCGACCCGTCGGCGCTGTCAATGGCCAACGGCAACTTCGGCATGCAGTATGGCTTTGGCAGCCAGGCCATGTCGTCCAGCTTCAACATGGGCAGCTCGGCCTACGACGACAGCGAGCTGCTCGAGAGTCTGGGCGGTGACGACTTTGGTAGCGGCGGTCAGAATGTGATGGACAGCTTCTCGCCGTTGCAGCAGCAGCAGCCCCAGAGCATGCCATCGCGCGGCGCCATGGCCGTCAACACGTCGACCGTCTACTCTCACACGCCCGATGGGCCGCCGATCCAAAGTCCGTATCTGGGCCAGGTCGACTACAACCACTTCCGGACACTCAGCTCGCTGCCCCAGCACATGTCTCCATCACAACTGCCGGCATTTCCGACCAAACGGCCGTCAGTACCGGGGCCGCCAAAGTCGTCTGACCAGCGAAGCCCGATGACTCCACGCACGGCTGCTATGGCTGGCCTCCAGATCGGCACGCCCCAGACAGGCACCCTGTCGGCCGGCCGGCCGATCCGGACGCCCAGCAGCCACGGCAGGCACCAGAAAACGCTGTCTGGACAGTACGGCAGCAGTGCGGGCAGCTGGGGCTCGCATGGCCGAGAGTCGCCGTTGTCGTCGCTGGGCAACCCGCTGCAACATCCAGGCATTGAAGCCACACTGGGCGGCAAGCACGCGTCGCTGCCAGCCAAGGTAGATAACACCAGCCACAGCCACAGCCACAGCCACAGCCACAGCACTAGCACGCAAGAGTCGGTCGAGGCTAAGAAACGGCGTCGGCGCGCATCGCACAACGCGGTCGAGCGCCGGCGTCGCGACAACATCAATGAACGGATCCAAGATCTGTCGCATCTGGTGCCGCAGCACCGGCTGGACGATGACAGGGTCAAGAAGCAGTTGGCAAGCGCTGGCCCGCTGTCGCCGACCATGGCGCCGACTGGGATGAGCCCGCCCAACGCCAACGACGCGGCCACGTCGCTGCTGGCTGGTGCCAGTGGCCGTCGAGCAGCCAGCACGGCCGGCAACATCACGCTCGGCTTGCCCATGGAAGAACGAGAGAAGGGCCCGAACAAGGGTGACATCCTGAACGGCGCCGTCGGCTGGACGCGCGACCTGATGTGGGCGCTGCAGCAGAAGTATGCGCAGGAGGATGAATTGGCACAGTACATTGCCAGCATCGGCGGCTCGTGGCCCTTTGGCATTACCGAAGACGAGAAGAGAATGCGGACAGAGGTGCTGGATGCAATCGAGAAGAACGGGATTGAGACGTTTTCCTACTCACGCACCGATGGCAGCGGGCTGCGCGTGCCCAAGCATACCACCCTCAGCGGCGAGAAGCTGACGACAAACAACTCGTCCCTGAGCCCACAGAGCAACTTCGAGCTGAGTCCGGGCTTCCACAGCGGCGGCAGTGGCGCCAACAGCAGCAATGGGCCGGCCCAGACGACCACGTACTGGCACTCGGCCGGCCACGGGGGCATCTCGTTCAAGGAGGAAGATGAGTTGATGGAGATGGGTGAATAAGGCAGCACGTGCGCACGAACACACACATACACACACACACACACACACACACACACATGGAGCTGGTGAGGACAGGACGGCGGCATTTTATTTTTTTTCCTTTTTTTCATTTATTTGCCTTTGTCACCTGACCAATTTTGCCATTCATCGACAAGGACTAGGGATCGGCTGTGTTGCTGCTATAGTTTGTCAGTTGACGCTGCTACTCGGTTGACTACTATCATGATACCCCGATCGTTATATGAAATCGAAATCTCCTTTGTTTGGCCGTGATAATAACGAGGTTTGAGCTAGGTAGACCGAGACAGGCAGACAACTCTACTACAGCTCTAATCACTACAGCTCTACTACAGCTCTCCTACAGTTCTTCTACAGTTTTTCTACAGTTCTTCTACAGTTTTTCTACAGTTTTTCTACAGTTCTCCCACAGTTCTCCCACAGTTCTTCTACAGCTCTCCTACAGCTCTCCTACAGTTCTCCTACAGCTCTTCTACAATTTTCCTACAGTTTTCCTACAGTTTTCCTACAGTTTTCCTACAGTTCTCCCATAGTTCTCCCACAGTTCTCCCATAGTTCTTCTACAGTTCTTCTACAGTTCTCCTACAGCTCTCCTACAGCTCTCCTACAGCTCTCCCACAGTTCTTCTACAGTTCTTCTACAGTTCTTCTACAGTTCTTCTACAGTTCTCCTACAGTTCTTCTACAGTTCTCCCACAGTTCTCCCACAGTTCTTCTACAGTTCTCCTACAGCTCTCCTACAGCTCTCCTACAGTTCTCCTACAGTTTTCCTACAGTTCTCCCACAGTTCTTCTACAGTTCTCCTACAGCTCTCCTACAGTTCTTCTACAGTTCTCCTACAGCTCTCCTACAGCTCTCCTACAGCTCTCCCACAGTTCTTCTACAGTTCTTCTACAGTTCTTCTACAGTTCTTCTACAGTTCTCCTACAGTTCTTCTACAGTTCTCCCACAGTTCTCCCACAGTTCTTCTACAGTTCTCCTACAGCTCTCCTACAGCTCTCCTACAGTTCTCCTACAGTTTTCCTACAGTTCTCCCACAGTTCTTCTACAGTTCTCCTACAGCTCTCCTACAGTTCTTCTACAGTTCTCCTACAGCTCTCCTACAGCTCTCCTACAGCTCTCCCACAGTTCTTCTACAGTTCTTCTACAGTTCTCCTACAGCTCTCCTACAGCTCTCCTACAGCTCTCCTATAGTTCTCCTACAGCTCTAGCCACTACAGCTCTAATTAATAATATCAACATCTTGGACGAGCAGTAAGAGATCCTCGGCAAACCTGCCCCTTGTAGGCTGCACCCAATCTCTTTCTTCGCCTCCTCTGATCACACCGAGCAAGAACAGGCACAAGACCCTGTAGTCGCGATGTTGGCGCGTGCTCAGAGCCTGCGCTGGTCCGGAAGAGGCATCAGCAATGGGCGGCAGAGGCTGGCGGGCGCGCCAGCGAGTCGAACGGTAGAACAAGCACGGATTCATCATCCTTGGGACTGCAGACTGACGGCCAGCAGCTGTCGACGGTGAGGCCAGTGGTGCGACCTCTACACAGACGGCCACGCCATTGCCACTGCATTGCGTCGCTACCGCAGTCTCGGTCGCTGTCGCTCTTTGGCTGGCGCCCGTCTTCGCCCGATCCCCCCACGGACCACCCCCCCCCGGGACCCACGACGGCCTCAGCTCCAAGTAACAGCAGCAGCGTCAGCAGCGTCAGCAGCGTCAACAGCGTCAGCAGCGTCAACAGCGTCAACAGCGTCAACAGTGCCAGCAGCGGCAGCAGCGGCAGCAGCAGCGACAGCAGCAACAGCCTGCACGTCAAGGCTTCGCACGCCACGTCCGACAGTCCCGAGCCGGCGTCGATTCTGGCCGCCACTCCCATCTCCGACCACGAGCCCAAGGCACTGGCCCAGCTCGAAGACCGGCTCTCGCTGCCGGCCGAGTTCGACCCGACCGCGCTCGAGCACCTGTCGTCGTCGGCCGAGCGCATCGGCTATCTCAAGCAGGTCTGCGGCCTCGACTATGGCTGGGGCACGTCGACGCTGATGCAGTCGCTTTTCGAGTACTGCCACATCTACACCGGCCTTAGCTGGACGGCGTCCATCATGGCGGTCACACTGCTCGTGCGCGTCGCGCTGATCAAGTTCACGCTCGACGCACAGCGGCTCTCGTCACGCATGCGGGAGATCCAACCGGTCCTGGCGCCGCTTCGCGAACGCTACAACGCGGCTGCTGCCTCGGGCGACCGCACAGAAGCCATCAAAGTGGCGCAGCAGATCCGCGCCGTGTCGCGCGAGGCCAACGTCGGCATCTGGCCCATCCTCAAGCCCATGGTCTTCCAGATCCCGCTGTCCTTTGGCGGCTTCCGCTGCCTGCGTGGCGCGGCCCTGGTGCCGGTACCGGCCTTGGAGACCGAGAGCTTCCTGCATCACACTAACATGGCCATGGCCGACCCGGCCCTGCTGCCGGCCGCCGGTGCGCTGCTCACCTTCCTGGCCGTCAGCAAGTCCATCAAGACCAACCCGGGCAACTCGCAGCTGAAGAGCATGCAGTTCCTGCTCAAGTACGTGCTGCCGGGCGCCAGTTTGATCTTCATGCACTGGCAGCCGGCCGCGGTGCAGGTCTACTTCCTGACCCAGACTGCCTTCAGCTGCAGCCAGACCTATCTGCTGGCCAACGACCGCTTCCGCGGCCTGATCGGCTTACCCTCCATGAAGGTTGAAGCGGCCGTGGTTGGCGGTGCCGGCGCATCGGTTGGCGGCCTCAACACTCGCCCCAAAAAGACGGCCGACACGATCGACACGACCGCACGCGCCGCACAGGCTGACACCAGCAGTGCAGGTCCCAACCACATCTCCGGCATCGACAAGGCCGTCAACAAGGTCAAGGCTAACTGGGCCGCCGTCATCGGCACGGGCAAGGAGCGCCAGACCAAGCGCGCCACCAAGACCCGCGAGGCCAGCGCCGAGCGCCGAGAGTATGCCAAGCGCCAAGAAATCGAGAGCGAGCGTGAGTACCGCAATCAAAATGCCCGTGATGCCTTTGAGCGCCAGAAGCGCAGCACTCTTCAACAAGGCCAAGACGCGGCCGACGAGAAGATTGGCGGCATGAAGATTCGAAAGAAGAACTGATACAGTATACACTTCTTTCTCGTGTAGAAATAGCCATAACTTACCGCAGTTGTCTATAAAAAGAATTAAAACAATCATTTCTCCCCTTCTCCCCTTTTTCATTTTCTCTATCCATCCATCCATCTAAGATATTATTGTATACCACTTCCGTCAATCAGCTAACTCATCCAGCTCTAGTAGTAGTAGTAGGAGTAGTAGTAGCAGCAGTAGCAGCAGTAGCAGCAGTAGCAGCAGTAGCAGCAGTAGCAGCAGTAGCAGCAGTAGCAGCAGTAG